>MU400467.1:0-22700 GCA_022578955.1 Hypoxylon sp. FL1857
AAAATATTAATAATATTTACCTTTTTATAACTTTAATTCCTTATTTTTCTTTTATTATAATTATTATAATTATAATAATAATTATAAAGTTAAATCATTTTATTTAATCCCATTTTAACTTATTTTTATATTTATTATAATATTTGGTAAAACCTTAAGTTAAAATAATAATATATCATATAAATTAAGTAACCACCTTTTCCTATTATTTCGATTTTATTTATAATAATTTAACTTATTAAAAATAAGTTTAAATTAAAGCTTTATATTTTTAATTTATTAATTATAAAAGATTTTTCGCTTTTTAAAAAGTATTATAATTTAATATAAAAACTTAACTTATTTCTTATAAAGAAATTTAAATTAAATCGTTAATAATTAACTTTTCTTTTATTTAATAAATTATATTTATTAAGAGATAAGTTTTAAAAGTTAATATTTTTACCTTTTTCCATATTTATATAATTAAAATCTTTTAACTTAAATTATAAAATAGATATTTGTTAATTAATTAATTTAAACTTAAAAAGTCTTATATAATTATTGCCGAATTAACCCGAAAAACTTCTTCCTAACTTTAAAAACCTTATATTTCATTTTATATCTTCATCCAATAATTCTAATATAAATAATAATAAATTTAATAAATCTAATATAAAAGAATATTATAACTTAATTTCATAACCCTTTTTTTAAATTATAAAATTTAAATATAATCATATTCATTTACATAAAAATCTTCATAATATATTTAAAGACATTAAAATTATCTTTTAAATTATTATATCCTTATTTAACTTCCCTAAATTAATAAAAGAAAAACTTAAACATATAAAATTACTTATATAAGGCTTTAAATAATTAAATTACATTATTAGAATTAATAAATAATAAAAAATTAATTTAATAATATTAATTAAAAAAATAAATATAATAATAAAATATAAAGATAATAAAAATAATGGTAAAAATTATAAAGATAATAAAGATAAAAATAAATAAAATAAAATAAGAATTAAATATTTAAAGGATAATATAAAAACCGCCTTTAATTAAACTTTACTAAACTTAAAACTTATCTAAAATCTAATTTTTAAAATTATTAATAAAATTTCTATTAATCATTAAATTATCCCCTCCATTTATCTTTTTATAAAATTAAAACTTCTTATCCCGATATTAAATATATTCTTCGGATACTTATATATATTCTTAATAAATTATCTTAATAATAAGAACATAACGGCTTAAATTAATAATATACTTTATTACCTTTTCCTTATAATAAAATTTAAAAGTTTTAACATTATCCATACTAATATTTTATAAATGATTATAAATTAATATATAATAAGATAAATTACCAATTTTAATATTATTAAAAAGTTTAATAATTTATTAATTAAATTAAATTAATCTCCTTTAATTACCACCTTATTTAACATTATTTTAAACGGTTCGAAAATACGATTTTTCATATATTAATAAAAATAAACTAATATTAATAATGATTATAAATTTATTATTTACTTAATTAAAGATTTCCTTTTTTAAAAAGAAAAGGATTATTTAAAATTTCATATATATATATTAAACGTTTTCAAATAAATAATAATAAAACAGAAATAACTAATTAAATTTATTTAATAAAAATATTTTAAATAAATAAAGCCATTAAGAAATTTATAATAAATAAGAGAATAATTAACATAAAACTTAATAAATATAAACCTATTATTTTAAACCTTATCATTTATTTCTTTAAAGGCTTTAATAACTTTAAATGATTAAAAATATAAATTAAGTTAATCTAATTAAAAAAATTATAAACATATTCATAAAAAACGTTAATTCATGTTATTATGGGAAATATTAATCTTAATTCTCGATTTATATTAATAAATATATTATTTTTTTTAAATATATAAAAATATATTAATTTATCCTTAAATAAATAAATATTAAATTTTAAAACTAAAAAAAATATTATAACTTATCTTAAATTAAATAAATATTCCTTTTTATAAAACCAAAAGATTATTATAATTTATCTTTACTTAAATATATTATTTTTTTTAAAACTAAAATATTAAATTATAATCTTATTAACGATGCCATTTTTAAAAAATTTAAGAAAAAAAATATTATTCCTCATTTTCGAGAAGATACATTACATATATAAATTTTATTAATTAATGCTTTATTATTATTAAATAAGATTATAAACTATAATTATATTATAAATAAGATCTAAAAGAAATATAATAATTTTCATAAAATTTAAATATATCTTTATCATTTAAATAAGGTAAATTAATCTAAAAATATTTAATAAAGATAAAAATTTAATAAAGTTAAATATAAAAAATAAAAGATAATTTATAACTCACTTCTTATTTAATAAAAGAATATTCATAATATATAACTTAAACCTTTTATATATTTTTTAACGCTTATTATAAAATTAATAATATAAACCTATTTAAATTTCTATCTTAATATTTAATTAAAAAAAGAAATATCACTTTTATTCTAATCTAAAATAAAGATATAATAAACTTTAAATTTAAGTTTATACTTAGATTAATTATTTCATTTAAAAAATAAACAATTCCTAGCAAAAATTAATTCATTCTTATTAGATTTAAATTAAAAATATAAATAATAGTATTTTTTAATATTATCTTTATTTATCGATAAAGATTAAAACTTCTTATAAAAAAGTTTTAAATTATTTAAAAGATTATTAAAAAGATTATATAAAGAATATAAATTAAGAATATAATCCCTAAATTTAACGTTATCATTAAAACATTTTATTTACTTTATATAAACCAAATAAATAAAGTTATCAATATTATCTTTATTAATATTAAACTTATTAATATTAATATTATTAATATTAAACTTATTAATATCAAAAATATTATTATTATTATCGCCGATATTATAAATAATATCATTTATATTTAAGAGCTTAATTTCTTTATCTATGTTTAAAACCTTAACTTTCTTAATAATATTTTCTAAATTTAAATAATTATATTTCTTACCGATAATATCTTTCATTTAAACGTTAATTATTTTATTAAATAATCAAAGGAAAAACTAAACTAGGAACATTAATTTAATTATCTTATCCTTTTTCAAATCATAAAAAAAAAAAAATATTTAGATTTACCATTATCATTTATAAATAATATAATAATAATATTAATAAATAAAAATTAAATAAATTAGGTAAAGAAAAACTTAAAAAGATATTAAATCGGTAAGATAAAAATATTATAATATAATAAATAAATTTCTATATCAAAATTAATAAACTTTTCCAAAAAAGGTTAAAATATGATAAATTAAATAAAGGTAATCCTTATTATTTAAATTAAGCTTAAAAATAAAAATAATAACATTTAAATCTTAAAAAGTATAAACGTCTTTATAAAAATAAATAAAATTCCTAAGATTAAAATATATAAACACATTTTTATTAAAGGCAAAAAACCAATATATATTATTATTTTTTATAAAAATTTTTATTATTTAAAAGAGGATATAATTAAATTTAAAGATATTAATTTAACTTATAAAAAAATATAAAACATATCTAAAATTATATATTAAAAGAATTTAAAAATATATTATATTATTAATAAATATATTATTAATAATCGATATAAACATATTAATAAATATAAAAATATTAATTATAAAGTTATTAAAATATAAACGCCTTTAAGATATTAATAAAGTATCGGGAAATTTCTAATAATTAAAATAAGATATAATAAGATATAATTTCTTTATAAATAAATATTAATAATTTAATAAGAAAAACATAAAAATTTAATTTAACTTTTCTTATAATTTAGATAATGGAAATAATAAACTTTAATTAAGATTATATAACCTTAAGGTATAAAATATCTATTTTTTAACTTAAATAAAGTAAATAAAAATAACTTAACTTAATTTATATTATAATTTTTATCGTTTATTTATATATTATTAAAGATTATATAATAAATGATATAAATTATATTATATAAGAATATATTATCATTAAAAGTTTAAAAAATAATTAATAAAACCGATAAAGTATAATTAAAGTAATAGATTTTAATAAATAATTAAAGTTATTTCTTTTGAAAATTATTAAGAAGTTAAATATAGTAAAGAGAATTTCTAAACTTTATCTTAATAATAATAAAACCTAATATTAATTTTTAAATATAATATATAAATTTTAATAATAATAAATTATATATTAAGAATTAATAATATTATATAAGAAATAAATAATTAAAATTATAATTAAAATAAAATTAAATATTGAATTAAATTATAAATATTTTAATTAATTAATCATTTTATTTAATTATATAATTACTTATTTTAACATTTTATTTTAACTTTAAAAGATAACATTATTTATAATATTAAATAATTATAAAGTTTAAATAATATATGATATTAATAATATAATTATTATTTTTAACTTATATAATAAACATTTTATTTTAATATTTAATTATATCTTTAATTATTATCCGGCATTTTTAATTTAAAACCAACCATAAATTATTAATTAAATTTAAGGCTTTTAATAATAGAAATATTAACTATAATTTAACATATAACGCTTATTATCTTTTAATTAAAAATATATAAAATTAGTTAAAAGTAAATCGACTTTATTTTTTATTAATTTATAAGTTAAATGGTTAGTTTATGTTTCCGGCAGATAATATTTTATCTATAAATATATATTATTTCTATAATTCTTTATATATAAATTTTGGAAATAAATGATTTATATATTTATATTATTAATATATTTCTAATATTTATACCTATTTTATAACCTTATATTTTATTATATTAAGCTTTACTTATTAAGTATTTTTATATAATAACTTACCATTATAATGATATAATTTTTATATTATTTTAATTTTAATTAAGAAGTTTAATATTATATAAATTAAAGGTTAACCAGTAATTATTACATATGATGAATATTACCGCTTAACTTTAATTTTAAATAGTTTGGAAAAAATATATATTATTCTTTATGCTGAAGATCTTTAATTTATATAGAATGATATGACTTAATATATTATAATATTAATTATGATAAAAAAAGTAAATAAAGTTAAAAATCTTATAACTCTTTATATTAATATATATAATATATAAGATTTAAAGGCATTTATAATATTACTTAAATTATATAATGGCTGATATATTTTAATAATATATTTACTTTATTTTAATGATTAAATTAAGCATAAATTAAAAGCATTATATCATAATTAATCTTTATATTAATTATATAATGTTTTTGTTAAATATTTATTTATATATTTCGCTTAAATTATATTAGAAAATATTATATTTTAATTTATTAACGTTATAAAAATAAACTTAATGGTTATTTATATTTATAAAAATATGTAAAATAATGTATAATTAAATTCGCAAGTTATATATATAACTTTAACGGATTAAATATCACTTATCATTAAGCTTATTACTTTAAATAATTTTAAAAAACATTTTTAATTTAATAATTAACATTCTTAATTTAATAATTAAACTTTTTATATATATATCGTTAAGGAAAATTTAAATATCAAATATAATCATCAGTAAAATTTAGTTATTATTAAAGTTAAAAAAAAAGACGATAATAATAATGTTAACGGTAATTTAAAATTCGATAATTATAATTATCTTATTAAAAGAAGTTATACCATTTCTTAAACTTTATCTGGTTTTTTATTTTATTTCGTGATACTTCCTTTATTTGATTTTATCTTTAATTTTTTAAAAATGTTCCCGGATAATATTTAAAACAATAATATTATAAAGATTAAAATTAATATAACCTTTAATCTAAAAACCTTTAGTTATAATGTTAAAATTAATTAAATTATTTTTATAAAGCATTTAGATTAAAATAAGGATTATATATATTAATATTTATATATTATTCCTAAGATAATATTAATATTTTAGGATAATTATAATTAATATCAGGTTAAATTATATTATTATTACGTTAATATTTTTAAATATCATAAAATAAAATTTTTTACGCAATATATATATTATTATTAATTAAAAACATTTAAATATATAATAAAAAAGGTAATAAAAAAAGGTAATATCCCGTTTAGATAATGAATATATAATTAATAAAGATATATTATAATAATAATATATTTATCTTTAAATGATATATTATTAAAAAAATAATATTTAATATTACTTAAGTTAAAATACTTAAATTAATATAATAATAATAATAATATCTTTATACTTTTATATCTTAAACATTAAATTAAACATAATAAAATATTTAAGAAACTTAAAACTTTTTAACCCATTTAAAATATAATAATTTATATATATAAAACATATATAAAATTAAGCTAAAATAAAGGTTTTAAAGGAATAATTTCCTTAATCCCGGGGTTATATTTTAAAACTTTTAGGTTAATAATAAAATTAACCTTAATCTTTATATTATTATTATTTTATAAATTATATGGAAAGATTATTAATTATTTAATTATAAAAATAAATAATAAAGATCCGGCTTAAAATAAAAAGCAGCCTTATTTAATTAAGCAACGATTAAAAACCTTATCTTCTAAATTAATATTATCCTCATTATTATTATCTAAATTATATCTTTTATTAATATAAAAATCTTATCAAATATTATAATCTAAATTATTATTAATAAAATCGGAATCAGAATTGGAATTATTATTATTAAGGTAATTTTTAATAAAGATATCATTATTAAAACTATTATCATTAAATAATAAATACTTTTTAAAAAAAGGTTTGATAAGAAATATGGTTTAAGGTATTTTTTTCACATTATTAAAATTAATAACTTAAGAAATTAAAAATTAACCACCTTTTATATCCTCATAAATATAAATGATAAATATTATCAATAAATTAAATTCGAAAAATTATATTATATAACTTATTAATATATTTTATGTAAAATAGGTAAAGAAAAATTTGGGAAAAATATTATATAATTAATATAAAATGTGGTTATAATATAACGCTTTAATTTTATATATTATCTTTAATATTTTATAGATTATATATATTATTAATATATGTTAACCATTATATAATTTAAGGAAAATCGTAATATCTTTATAATTAAACGTTTTATATATGTTAACGCGAAAAAGGAAAAAATTATTAACGTTATTAATCTTTTTAAAAGTATTTAATATTTAAATATACCGGTTTATATTATTATCGATAAATTAAACCGCTTTAATTTTTAAGATGATATATATTTTATTAATTTTAATAATAACCTATATCACGTGGTAATATTTATTATATATCATTATTAAATCATAATTTCTGGTTTATAAAGATAAGATTTTATAACTTAAAATTAAGGTAATATTAAAATTACGTTATAATAATAATATATTACCATATAAGAATTCTTAATAAATAAAGTTTAAAGTGATTAAATATAACTTTATATAAAATTAAAATTAAAGAAATTATTAAAAAGTTAAAAAATACCAACCATTAACATTAAAAAATATAAGATTAATAAAGTAATAAATATTTAAAAGCAGAATATCATTATTACAACATATAATATAATTTACTACGTTTTAAAAATTAGATAAAAATAAAAAATAAAGTTAATTAACTTTTAACTTAATTTAAGCATTTTTAATTAAGAAGTAATAAACATAATAAATAAAATTATAATAAATATCCCCATTATTTAAAATAAGAAATATTATTAATGGTTTATATTTAAATAAATAACCGGGATATAAAATCTTAATAATAAAGTTTCAAATTATTTATAACATAAAAATTATTATATAAAATAGGTAAAAAGGTTAAACCATTAAGTTAAAAGGTTCTTAAAATTATATATTTCTTAATTAATATTAAAAAAGCTTTTATAATAATTAAATAAGAAGAAAAAAAGCTTATAATTATAATTAACATTATATTTACCTAATTAATAATAAATCGGAAATAAAAAATCTTAATTATAAATTAATTAAATAAAGTATAATAATTATATAATGAATATATAATATTAAAATAAATATATTTATTTAATAATATATAACTTATATAATTAATTTATACCTTATTTTCATTATTATTATTATTATTATTATTATTATTATTATTATTATTATTATTATTATTATTATCTTTATTATTATTATTATTATTTTTATATAAATTATATAATGATTTATTTAAAGAATTATTTTTATAAATATTATAATTTATAATCTTTATTTATATAAAGTATAATAAAGGATGATGGAAAATTCTTATATAATTAAAAAGAGCGTTAAATAATAAGCTTTTTAATATAAATATTCGGAACATAATTATATAAAAAAGATTAAATATAAATTTAAAATCAAATATATTATATATCACCTTATTTAAGGTTATACTTTAAGACTTATATATTATAATTACATAATTAACAATTAATGAGAATTATTTTTAAGAATAAATATTATTATAAAAAGTAAAATTTTAATATATACGTTTAATAAGAATTATAAACTTATTATAAAAGTTATGTAATTCCTTATTAAAAAGTAAATAAAAATATTACTTATTATTAATATATATAATTTATTAAATTAATAATTAAGGGGTGGTTATTATTTATAAATTAATTATTTTAAAGAAATTTAAGAATTTTCCTAAATTATAAAGGAAGCTTCCATTCATAATTATAATAAATTATTAAAAACATTAATCATTTATATTAAGATAAATAAAAATTTGAAAATTTTTTTTTATCTTAATTATAAATTAAATCTTAAACTAAAGATTTAGTTTCGGCATTAAATTCAAAACCGAGAATAAACTTTAAAATAATATATTTTATTATACCATATTTTAATTATAAGAATTATAATCCTTAACTTAAGATTTATGGTATATTTTAATCCTTTTTCTTTAAAGCTAAATATTATATTTATTTAATTAATTATTACTTTTTATATAATATATTAATAAAAGATTTTACTTTATGCGTATAAGGTTAAAATAAGCCGATAAAATTTTATTTATTTTTAGAAATATATATAAGAGGAGATAATAAAAAAGGATAAAAAAAGGGGGGAGAAAATTTAAAGGTAAGTGGGTAATTATAAAGGTAAATATTATAAAAGAAAAGATATTAAAGTTAAATAAATTAAATAAATAATATTATTTTTAATTAAGAATTAAATATGAAAATTATAAAAAATCTTAATATAAATATATAATAGAATATTAAATTATCTTAAATAAATATTTATTAAAATTATTTAATAACATATTAATATAATTAAAAAGGCTATACTTTTATTATTAAGGATTAAAATCTTTATATGATTAAAATAACAAAATTTTAATTAATAAAAAGGTTAAAATTTTCTTAAATTTAAGTAATGGATTATTTCCCGACGATAATAAATGAATTAAATTTATTTTTAAATTTATTTTTAGATTTTAAATTAATTATAATTAACGTTTAAATAATAAACTCCTTAATTATCTAAATAAATAATAGCCGTGTATTATATTTAAAAAAATTAATATAAGTTTTAACATAATATATTTTTTAAATTAATTATTATTTACAAAAAATATAATCTTTTCTTTTTAAACTATCCATTAAATATTTAAGGAATTATATTTAAGCAATTAATGATAAACGATAAAAATATTTTATATATACTTTATTTCTAAGTTATATTAAATCGGTTATTTTAATTAAAGAATTTTTCTTAAATGTTAATTATCTCAATTATTTTATTTATTATTTCGATAAAAAAGGCGAGATTTTAGGAAAGCTTATTAATAATATTTAAAAGTTTTATAATTTTATTTAAATAAATTTCTAAATTATATATTTCGGAATGGTTTTAAAGTAACATTTTTAAACATACCTTAAATATAATTGATTTATTCCTTAATTTATAAATGAAATTAATCATTTCGGTAAAGAAATTATTAAAATCTTTAATATTTTTATATAGGTCGATAATGGTTAATTTTATACGTTTTATTAATCTTTTTTTTTCAAGTTTTAATAAAAGTTAACACTTTTTTATTATAAAAAGAATAAAGTTATTTAACCGGAAAGATTATATAAGAAACGTGGGAAGTATATTATAATAAATATTAAACTTATTATAAGATTTAAATAATATAAATAAGGTAAAATTAATATTATTAATGTTATTTTTAATTTTAAAAATTAATATAAATATAGATGAAATGGTTATAAAAATCTTTATTATATATAAATTATTTTCTTTATTATAATAACGTAAGTAATTATTAATAAATAATTAAAAAAATGGTAAAAATAAAAACTAAATAATTATAAGTATAATTTTACCATTTTTATTATTATTTATTATATAAAAATGATTTATTATAAAAAACTTAAGTATAAAAATATATAAAGAAGATAATAAATGATAAAATAATAATATATAACATATTATAGTTAAGATATTTTTATGATATAAGAAATTTAAACGTTATTAAAAATTATAATAAATATAAGATTTCTTATTTTTTATTTAATAAATTAAGGCTTATATAAAGTCTTTTCTTATATAAATTATATAATAAAGATATAAAATAACCTATATTTTAACTTTTTAAACTACCGACTTCTCTTTATTATAATATTTTAACCTTTATAATATAAGATAAAGAATATTTTAAATAAGTAAAGATTATTAATTAAAGCTTAAAAGATAACTTATATAAGATTTAAAAAAACATAATATTCCTTTAATTTTATTAATCTTAATAATTAAAGATATATAAAAAGGATTTATTAATAATTTTAATATTTATAATTATTTAAGTTAGGTATTTATT
This sequence comes from Hypoxylon sp. FL1857, assembly GCA_022578955.1. Lineage (NCBI taxonomy): Eukaryota > Fungi > Ascomycota > Sordariomycetes > Xylariales > Hypoxylaceae > Hypoxylon > Hypoxylon sp. FL1857. The sequence goes on from MU400467.1 coordinate 10,936, forward strand.
TTAAACATTATTTATGTTTATTTCAAATTATAACTTATATTTATCTTCATTTAATTATATATTTTTTCAAATAGTTTTTAATTTATTCATATTTTATTATATTTAATCCGAACCATATTAAAACTAATTAAATTCCTTATAATACCACTTTATATCATTATAAAACATTTCATTTAATAATAACCTTAATCTTTTTTTTTAACCTTATATTATTTTAAATAATCTTTAAGTTAAGAAAACTATCTTTATATAATATAAAGTTATTATAATGAATAAGTTATAATGAATATTATATAAATTATTTATCATAAATTTAATGTATTTTTAACTTTAAAAAATTATTAAGATTATACTTAATTAAAGGCTCTTTAAGCTTATACGTTAATTATATTAATTTAATATTTATTTAATCGTAAATATTTATGATATAGTTTTAAATATTAATATTATTTATATTTAATTATATATAATAAATATAACCCATTATAACATAATTTTTACCCGGTTAAAATTTAATCTGATAATTATTCCATTATTCCATAAACCGGGTATATTTTTCTTAAATAATATTATTATATATAATATAAAACATTACTTAATCTATAATTTCATCTTTATCGAAAAAGCTTTTATTTAATTAAATTCTTAAAATAACTTTACCACGATATTAATTTAGATTTAAATTACAATAATTAATATAAGGTTTAAGTAACTTATAATTTAATGTTTTATTACATTTTTTAACAATTATATTTACCATTATTCAATCTTTTTATTCTCTTTATTAATCTTTTATTTATAAGATTTTATAATATTATTACCTTAATATATTTTAATTATTATTTTATTTAGATTAATTATAATTATCCTTAACTTATAAAAATTAATTAAGTGGAATTATGCTTAAATTATAAAAAGCATTTCGACTTTATGATTTATTCAAGTTTAAATTAATTAAAAACCTAACTTAATAATAATAAAAAAATATTAATTTAATACATTTACAAGTAAAAAATTAAACTAATTAACATTAATTTATAACATTTTACAAGAATATATGTTAATATTTATATAAATCTTGAAATTAATAAAGTAAAATTTTTAATACTTATTTATAAATTATATGAAATTTAGATTAAAGATTAAAAAGATTATATCTTATAAGTTTTATTTAAATCGTTTTTTTTTTACATTATTATATAACTTATAAATATCATTAACGATATATTTTATAAGCCATTTCTCTTATGATATTTAATTTTATATACCTCCAAATTAATTTATAAATTTAATTTTTACTTAAGTTCTTAAAAAGGTTTATTATTTTATTATATTATTCGAAAAAATAGTATAATTTAATTTAAATATATGTTTTTTTAATTAAACTCATAATCTTCTTTATTATATTATTTTTAAAATAGATTTAAATAATAAAGAAAATGTTAACATTAAACGTTTATATATTATATAATTATTTAAAGATTTCCTTATCATGGATGTTTTAATAATATATAAAATATCATATATATTTTATAAATTTAATTAAATAATTAATTAATTTATAATAACTTATTTACCATTATTATAACTTATATTTAAAAAATCGTTACAAAATATTAATCTTAAGTTATTCTTTTCTTAAATATATAATAATGTTAAAATATAACATTTTTACTTTAAAAAGTTCAAAAATTTTAACTTTAATAATATTAATATTTTACTCTTTTTGATATAATTTCTACTTTATTAAATATTATTAAAGTGTTTATTAACTAACGTGGAAATTATATTTATTTCCAAGCTTTTAAATAATCTCTATTTATGAAATTTAATTATTTAAATATCATTATACGATTTAATTTTTAAAAAGCCTAAAATCGGCTAAAATAAATAACATATTAACTTAATTAATAATTTATAATTAACAAATAATAATATCATTAAAAGGTAAAGAAAAACGTTTAAAAAATAAAAATATAAAGCTTAATAACTTATCTTAACAATTATTTTATCTTATATATTTAAAGCCGTTATATAAATATGATTAAATTAAGATTAATTTATTAAATATTAATAATTAAGTTATATATATTATAATAAAAAGCTTTTTATTTTATAAATAATTAATTTCCTTATGCTTTAAGTTATTTTTAACTTAATCTTTTTATATATAGTTAAAATTATTATTATTAATTAATTTAAAACTTATAAATATTATAACCAAATCTTATAATATTAATTATTTATCCTTAACGTTTTTAACTTTTAATAATGTAAATAATTTATTGAATTATTTAACCTTTTTAAAGGAACTTTCTTTAACGAGATTTTAAAATCTTATTTTTATAAATAAAAGGAAATAATTTATCTTAAATAAAGAAAAAGAAAAAACTTAATCAAATGTATAATATTAGCCATAATTATTTTATTAATTAATTTATTAATTTTAATCCTTAATTTAATTAAGTTTAATAATATGATTTATAATTTATATAATAAAATAAAGATGTTTATAATAAGTATTAAAAATATATTACCATTATCATTTTATATATTTACTTATTTAAATATATATTTAAAAAGGTTAAAGGTTTTTTTAAATTAAATTAAGATATTTTTTATAAATTCCTTAATTATAAAAAAGCGGTTATAATTATTCTTTAACTTTATTAAAAATTAAGTTAAATTATTTAAAAAATTTAATTAACTTTATTTATTATTTACTTTTTAAGGAATTTAAATGAAATAATTCTTTTATTAATTTGTCATTCCCGATCTTTTATATGTTTTATTTAAAACCTTTAATAAATAAAAGAAAAATATATAATATAATATTTTTAAATAAATTATATAATAAAAGTTTCATTAAAACTATTTTAATATAATATATAATATTTTCATTAATTAATTTTATTTACTTATTTAAGTAAATAAGTTAATAAGGTTTAACCTTTTAAATATTTTCTTTAATATTAATTAACCTTTTATATAAAATATTATTAAATTTTATTAAATTTTATCGATTATTTATTTTTATATTATAATTATTTATATTTTTTATTAGAATATAAATAACCGATAATATTAATTTTATAAAGCTTTTTATAATAAAATAAATGTAATAAATTAATTAATAATTATATTTAATAAAATTATTAAAAATATGTTTTATAATATTTTTTTAACATTATTTATATAATATTAATCTAGGAATGGAATAGAAAGAATTAAAGTTTTTTTTAAGTTTTATCTTATAATAAGATTTTATTTTATAATATTTAATATTTACTTTATTAATTTCTTAAATAAGCTATTTAAATCATTTAATATATAATTTATTTTAAAATTTTTATTATAAGAATTCTTTTTTTATTACCTTTCTTTTTTGATTAATATCATTTATATTAACTTTATTTTTATTATTTATTATCTATTTTTTTAATTATTTTAAGATGGCTTATTATAATATATATAAAAAAAATAATAAATAAGTATTATTTAATATATGTAAAAATAAAGATAATTTATCTTATAAGAGAATTATTTAATTTAATAATAAAATAAATTATATTATTTATTCTTTTTATTATTTATTTTTTTATATAATTATTATTAATAAATGGAAAAAAGAATATAATAATATAAATAATTTATCATATTTTTAAGGTTTTTTATTACATCTTTAAGATTTTTTATAATATCTTTAAGGCTTTTTTTAATATTTTTAAAGATCTTTATAATATTTTTAAAAGCTTTTTTAACCTCCTTTAAGGCTTTTACTTATTATATATTATAACGTAAAGGCCATTTATTATATAAGTTAAGATAAGTTTTAATATATATAATTTCTTATTAATTTTATTTAAGATAATAAAGTTAAATATATATTATTATTTATATTTAATAATGTTTTATTAATTAATATTAATATCATTATTAATAATATATTAATTAATTATAAAGAGGTAAAGAAAATAAATATTAAATAATAAGTAATAAAGAATTTATATTATATTTAAGATAATATAATAATTAAGTTATAAATCTATATATATTCTTATTAATATTATGAAAATAAAAAAGGTGAGGAAGTTATATTAATATTGATAATAAAGCTTATATAATATAAATTTAATAAAAATTGAATTAGAAAATTAATTTAATATTTATATTTTAAAGATTATTAATATTATGATTTTTTATATAATAAAGTATATTTTTTATATATTAAATAATTGGCTTAAAAAGGATATTATTTTAAAATATAAGCTTAATAAGTTATTAATTTATATATAAATTAAATTCTATATAAAATTTATCTTTTATTTAAAGATAATTTAAATATTTAAGATTAAAGTAATATAATTTAAAAATTATAATAATATAATGGTAAGTTCTTTATTTAATAAAAAGATAATATTTTAGAAACTCTTTAAGAATATTATTAAACATAAGGTTTATATCATTTATATAATTATATATTAAGAATAAGTTTTACCTTTAATTAAAAGACTTAAGGTTAAATTTATTTTAATCTTAATTATATTAATTAAAATATAAGATAAAAAAGAAAATGATAAATATTTTTTTATTAATAAGAATAAATGGAGATATTCCGGAAGGATTTATTACTTAAACAATTTTTAATTATTTTATCCTATTATATTAAATAAAAATTAAATTAAAAAAGAAGATAACCCATTCTTAAATAATAATGAAAAAAAGCGGCCGGAATAAATTTAAGTTAAGAAAGTTTTCCTTTTTTCCTTCCTTTTTATTTTAACCATATTAACGTATAAATAAATAAAGGAATTAAATAATAATCCATTTTTTAAAAAGAATAAATAAAAATATATAATATAATATTAATTTATAACGAAATTTATTTCATTTTCTTTTAATATAATTAAATTAATAAAAAGATAAGTTAAAAAGTTAAATGGTAATTTAAATAATATAATATAAATTTATATTTAAATATAAAATAAAATAATAAGTTTTATTAAAACTTATTTTATTAACTTAATTATTAATACTTTATAAAAGAATATTAAACTTAATATATATATTCTGCCGAAAAAAATCATTAACTTTATTTTTAAATTAAATAAATTTCTAGATATTATAATTATTATTAGAAAAAAGAAATGATTTTCCTTATCTTATAAATTAAAAAAATTAAAAAATTATAATTTTATAAAATTAATATGGGAAAATGATTAAATTATAATTATTAAAAAAAAATTAAATATAATTAATAACCTGAAATTAATAATATAATAAAAAAGATTTATTATTTTTCTTAATAGTTAAGGCTAAATTAAATAAATTAAAAAAAATATATAAGAAAAATAAGCCGTTATTCCATTTAAACCTAAAGGTAAAAACATATTTATACTTAAAATTATAATTATTCTTTTTATAAGATAAAATAATATTTCTTTATAAATATATAAATCATTAAATATATAAAGAAGCCATATAAATAATTCTTTTTTATATATTAAAATTAAAAATCTTTTAATATTTACTTTAATATTTAATAATAATAATATTTTAATAATATTAAATAAATTATCTCCTTTATTATTTCTTTTTATATATTTATTATTATTTAATATATCCCGAAAATAGAAAATTAATTAATTATTTATTAAATTAAAGGATAAGAATAACTTTATAACTTATTAAAAGATTTAAGATTCATAAATGATTAATATAACCATTAATAAAAAACCTTTTATAATTTTATAAAAAGGTAAAAAGATTAAAATATCTTAAACTTTAGGAACATTAAGTTATATATATAATAATCATTAATAATTATTATATTAATTTATTTAAATAAATATAATTAAAGATTTATAAATAAATAATAATTAAGTTTCTAACTTTTAACTAATAATAAAATAATATAATAAATATTACATAACATAATAAAATGATAATTAATAAATATAAAAGAAATATTAAAAAAGTTATAAAGATAAATTAATTTAATTTATTATTTTAAGCTTTAAATAATAATAAATACTTAAATATTTAAGTATTTTAATTAATAAATAATTATTTTATATTAATATAATAAATAATAAAATAATATTATAAAATTATAAATAAATTTAATGCTTTAAATCTTTAACTTAATTTATAAATATTAATAAATAACCTTTAATATTACTTATAATTTTAAATAAAATGTTAAATATATATTATTATTATTCTTTAATTATTATAATAACTTTAATATATTTTTTTACGTTTATAAGAGTTAAAATATTATTTATATTTTAATTAATAATATAAAGATTAATATTTAACATATTAAATTTATAAAAACATTTATAACCTTCATTATTATAATAATATATAATATAAATATTATTTAAATAATTTAATAAAATAATATAATATTAAAATATACTTTTATTTAATTAATAATTCTTATAAATATATTCCGGAGGTAAGATAATATTAATCATTATTATATATATGGTTAAGATTTATTAAAGATTAAATTAAAAAAGGGTTAATTTAAATTTATCTTTATAATTAAAAATAGGTAAAGATATAAGTTTGATTTCTTAATATTAACATATTTAATTTTAATAATATTTATTTAAAGAAATAATTTATTTAATTTTAAGCTAAAGATATCATTAATTAACCTTTTTAATTAATAAAATATAATAATATATATATTTATATATTTAGATTATTAATCATTAAATTAATAACGTTATTTATATATATTTTTTTCATTTTAATTAAAACTTAAATCAAATATTAATTAAGGTTTATATTATTTATTAAATTTAATTTATTATTATTATTTCTAAGAAAAGATTTATAAATAAATAATTTAAATTAAGTTAAGAAATAACTTTATTTAATTATATTTTAATTAAAGTAATTTATTAAACTTTAATTAAGATTTAAGTTATTAATAATTGGTTTAAATATAAGGTTTAAGGTTTTATTATTTAGCTTAAAAAGGTTAATTTTTTATCTTTGAAAAATAGCGTTATATTTAAAGTTAAATTTGGATTAATTTAACTTAAAGAGGTTAATTTTTCACTTTTAAGAATTAATATTTTTAATGGGATTTAACCGGGACCGGTTTAACCTTTTCGAATATATTATAAATTATTTAAGCATAATTAAGATCTTCGAAAATTATATAAATTTATAATAAAAATTAATAAGTAAAGAAATATTAATAAATAAATAAATATTATAAATATTAACGAGAGTTTTATTAAAAGAGTAAAGCCTTTTTTAATATATTTAAATTAATAAAATTTAAACCAATTATTTAGAAAAGGAATTAATATATTTTAAACATAATTATTAATATATATTAAAGTATTAAAAGCTTTAAAAAGGTATATAAATATTTCTTAATATAAGTATTTCTTAAAGTAATTATTTATTTATCTTTATATTTCTTAAAACCTTATGGAAAATTTAAGATTATACTATTAAAAAGAGAAAAATACTATATATAATTACCTTATATAACGTATAAATTAATCCTAGATTTATTAATTAAATATTAAAAACATATATAAAAATAAGATTAATTAATAAATATTAATATAATATTAAAAGATATATTATATTTTATTAAATATAAAGTATAATATTTTCTTATTAAAACTTAATCAAAGGGGTTAATAAGTTAATTCACCTTATTTAAATTATTTATAATTAAGAAATAAATAAATAATATTAAGTTAAAAAAAGATATATAAATATAATTTAAAACAAAGATATTTATATATATAAATTTATAATATAAATTATTAAAATCAATAAATATAAAAGAAAAAGGTAAATTAAAGGATATGTTTCATTTATTTTATATATATTAAAATATACTTTAATAATATCTTATTTTATTAATAATAAAGATTATATAAATATTTATTTTCATTATATCCATTTATTAATTATTTTCCTTCTTTTATATAATTTATTCCTTTCTTAAACCACCTTAATTATTATACCTTTAAAATTAATGCTTAACCATTTTACTAAATAATTTCATTAACTATCCTAAACTAATATTTAATAATAATTATTTTAAAATATTAAATATTATCTTAAATTTTCTTTTTATAAATAAACATTACTTTAACTTATTTATATATATTTTAAACACCTTAAAATTTTAAATAAGAATTATATCCAGATAATAATATTTATTTAAGATAAATAAATAATAATATTATATATAACCGAAAGTTTAAAATTTTTTAAAACATTAATAAAGCTTTTAAGATTTAAAACAGGCATATTATTATTTATTTATTTTAAATAAATCATCATTTAAATTAAATCTGCTTTAAACTTAATAATATCTTTATAAGATTAATTAATAAAATTAAATATTAAGTCTTTTCCATTAAATTAACTATTTATTTTATTTAAAATATATAATATATAATAACCCTTATCTTAGAAACTTATAATAAATAAAACATTAATAAAAAAATAATAAAAATAATAAAAAAATATAAATAATATAATAATAAATATTATTAATAAGGTAAATAATTATAAATTAAAGATAGAAGTTTTAAACTTATAAATTATTAATTTATAATATATTACCTTTTTAACCCTTTAAAATAAGATAAAACTTCTTACTTTCTTTCTTCTTAAATATGAAAAAATAACATATTACCAAATAATAATCTTTTAAACACCTTTTATTTTACCTTTTCTTATTATTTATTACTTAATTCCGGCTTTTATAAAAATACCTTAATATATTAAACATCTTTTTACCATATTTCTCACATTATTATATCCTTTATAAAAATATTAACATTTAAAATATCTTTTCATCATAAAGTTAACATTAATTAATTAATAATTAAGGTATTTATAAAATTATAAAATATTTTATAATATATATAAATAAAACCCCCTTTTCAATATTTTCTTATATAAATTTATTATAAGATTTAATATTATTAAAAAAAGCTACTTAATCTTTATCTTAATAAATAATAAATAATATAATTAATCATATATTTATATTATACCGGAATATTAATTATAAATATCAAATTTCTAATTATTAAATTTAATATTTTAAATTAATAAAAAAGAATAATAAAAAAGATAATAATAAATAACTATACTTTTTAATAAAATGTTTAATACCTTAATATATAAATTATAAAAGACGTTTTATATTAATTAAATCATTTTATATAATAAGTTTATAATAAGTAAAATAATTTATAATATTTAGGATATTCTTAAAATCATTAAATATAATTATAAATATAATTTTATCATAACTTTAAATAATTTTACTTATATCATTTTTATTATTATTAATATTTATATTAATCACATTACTTTTATTAATCATATTACCTTTATTAAATTTATTATTATTATTTAATTAATTATTTTTATAATTATTAAATAAGGTATATAAATTTAACCCGCCTTTTATAATTAAGCCATTAAAAAAAGAAGATTTAATTTAATAAATAATGATTAAACTATTTAAGGGATAAGTACATTTTAATAAATGATTATATAACTCTTTATTTTCTATATTAATATTTTTAAATATAAAAAGAAATTTTTTCTTTATATTAAATATTAATAATCCGCCTTAAGAATAATTAAATTCTTCATTAAAAAATAAAAATGACTTATAAGTTTTATTATAATATTTATTAATATTTTTAGCAATATAATCGTTTTTAAATTTATAATCTTTATCTTAATTATTATTATTCCTTCCTTGTTTAATTTTACTATAATTTAAACATTATTTAAAGAGTTTAAAATAAGAAAGTAATTATTATTTATATTTTACATTACCATTTTTATTAAAAGTAAATAAATAAATAAAACGACTTTATATTTTAATATTTATTAATTTAAAAAAGGTATAATATATAATATAAAATTTAAATCATATGAATTAAGTAAAAATATATTTTTTACAAATCTAATTAAAATCTTGATATTAAAAATGTTAATATTTTTTTATTAATTCTTAAAGAAGTTTTAAAACATTTTTCGTTAACATTTTTTAAACATATATAATTAATATAAACGTATCATTTAAGGAAAAGCATAAAAACGGGATAATTATATTTTAATCGAAAGTTTTATAAACTTCTTTATATAATTTAAATATATTCTTATCATAATTAATTATAAAGTTAATAAAAATGGTAATTATATTATTTTAATCCCATTAAGTTTTAATTATTTTAAAAATTATATAAGTTATTTCTATTTGTTTCGAAGATTTAGTTAAATAATAATATTTTATACTTTTATAATATAAAAGCTTTTTACGCTTTAAAAAATTTATTTATAATTTAAGTATTTAATTATAAAGAAAAACCTAATCCTTAAAATTTATTATAAAAAGATATTTAAATATAAAATAGTTTATTAATAATTATCATTATTAATATATATAAAGTAATAAAATATAATAATTTATAAAGAATGTTATTATAATTTTAAAATATATAAAAGTATAATTTTATTTCCTTTATTATATTATTATATAATAAGATTTTGGTAATATTTATTCCATTCTTAAATTTGGAAAGGAATAAGTATAAAAGTATTATAATTTTTAAGGGAATATTTTCTTAAACTTATTTAATATTTAAAGATTAAGATTAATATAAAGTAATTTATTCTTATCATTTTTACCGATTTTATTAATTTCAAGATTTATTATATAAAACTCATTTAATTAAAAAGTTTTTATATAATATTAAATTAAATTAAAGCGATATTAAATTAAACTAAAATAATATTAAATTACGTTAATATAATATTTATTCGAGTTTAAAATTAAGTTAATAATTATTAATAATAATATAACATAAATAATATATTAAATTAAAAATAATACTTCCATTACTCACATAAATAAATATTAACATTAAATTATATTTAAAATTTAAATAATAAATATATAAATAATTAAGATTATCCTTATTTAAAAAATCCATTAAAAGCTTTAATTTTCAACTTTTAAGGAAAGATATAAAATCATTATTTAAATTAAGATAAAACTTAATTAAATTAAATAAAAACCTTAAAAAATTCAATAAAAGGTATAAAAAATTATTAAACGAAATCATAATATATGAAAATATTATATACGTTATATTAACAATAAATAAACTTAACGAATCCGATAAATCCGATATAAAAAAAAATATACTTTTTAAAGGATATATAATTTATAATAATAAATGGAAAAAAGGGATAAAATATTCGAGAAAAGCTTTTTTTTAAATAAAATATTTATAAAAAACTTTTTTTAAAAAAAGAATAAATAAAGTAAAAAAATTATTAAAAAGAGGAAATAAAAAGGTAATAATAATACCTATATAAATAAACCTTTATATTAAAATATTATTATTTATTATAAATTATATTTTACTTTTTAATTTATTATTTTTACCTTTATATATATTTTATATAAATCTCGGTTAAAAATAATTATATTATCCCTTTTAAAAAATTATTTATAAAGGATAAATATTTCTAAATAAAAGATTTAATAAAGTTAATAAATCATTATTTTCCATGTTAATAATAAACATTTAATATATAATAAGACGTTTTATCTTACTTATTTTAAAATATTAAATAATATATTTTTATATTTTACAATTATTAATATATATAAATATATAAATATTTTACTTTATCAAATATAATACATTATTAATATAAAAATATTTTAATTTTTATAA
>MU400468.1:0-21927 GCA_022578955.1 Hypoxylon sp. FL1857
ATTATCTTAATTAATAATATCATTATTTTAATTAAATAAGTTAATTAATAATTTAAATATATTAAAAATATTTATATTTAAAAAAATATTATAAATTAAACATTTATTAATATTTATTTAAACAGGTTATTTAATTTAATCTTTTACTTTATATTATAATAATTAAAAATATTATTAATATTATCATTTATTAAAATATTAAAGATATTTATTATGAGAAATTCTTTTAATAAAAGATATAATTAACATTTATAAGTTAACATTAAAAAAATTAAAAATTTAATTCATATATTAAATAAATTTATCCATTTACGTTAATTAAGAATAATAAATAATTTAAATTACTTAATATTTTAATAAAATGTTCTTTAAATAATCATTTTTACTATATTATACCTTTTTTAATATTTTTATAACATTAATGATATTAACCTTAAATCGCTTAAAAAGATATTTTTAATAATATTCATTATTAACTTAATATTTCTTTTTTTCGTCATTATTTAAAGATTAATATTAAAATAACGCCATTTTATAATAAAGTTTATATATATAATTTTTAATCTTTTCTTTATAAATCTTATTTATTATTACGTTATTTATTACATTAATAAAAATATAAATATTAACTAACGTTATTTTATCGTTTAAAAAGTTATTATTTAATATGAAATATTTAATATTTAATAAAAATTATCTTTTAAAATTTATTTTATATTTAACTTAATTAAAATAATATTATTATAAATTACGATAATTAAAAATTACCTTACTCAATTATATTTCCTTAAATATTATCGCCATTATATTATTAATTTAATAAATATATTAATAAACGTTATTATCATTAAGTAAATATTTATTATATTTACCTTTTTATTTATTTCCTTATTTATATTTACCTTAACATTTATAGTTATTATTATATCCACTTCTTTAATCATTACGATTATTATCGCCATTATTTTAATTATTATTATCATTATTTAAATCTTTAAAATCAAGTTTAAATATTAATCTAAAACTTTAATTACTTTATTTATTAAATTATTAACGATTTTAATTATAACATTAAAATATCTCATAATAAATTTAATTTTTATCATAATGATTATTATTTAAATTATTATCGGTTTCATTATTATATTAAATCTTTTTAACGTTTATTTTTATTAAAACATTATTTAAGGTTTAAATTATTTATATTATTTCCATCTTTTCCTTAAAGTAATTAATTAAAATCTTTGATTTTATAATAATTTTATTTATGATTTAAGTTTTTACAACCTTTTAAGTTATTTATATTATTTAATTTTATTTACGTTTAAAATTTAAATAATTATTTAATATAAGAATTAGGATTATCTAAATTATTATTTAGGAACAAAGGTAAATATAAATATAAATATTAACGAATAAACTTAATATTATTATTTAAATCCTCGGGAATAATTATTTATTTAAGTTTATATAATTATAAATATTAATAAATAAATTTTATATTATTATTTAAATCCTTAAGAATGATTATTTATTTAAGAAATTAAATAAATATCATAATATTTTAATATTCAATAATTTAAGTTAGAATTAATATTTTAAATAATAAGTTATTATTTTTAATTAATAATTAAAATAATAAAATAATTAAGGTTATATGAATTATAATATTTTTCTTATTTAATTAAATAATTAACTTAATTAAAATATCCCTTTAGTAAGTTAAATAGTAACTTAACTTATATATTAATTAATTAATTTAATTAAATAAATATTAAGTAATTGAAGAAAAAAAAGAAAAAACGTCCTTTTATAAGAAATATTAAACTTAATATTTAATTCCTTTTATTAAATTTATAAAAGGTTTTTTAATCTTTAAGTTTTCTAATAAAATTCTAAATTTTAATTCGACATTTTTATATTAAGGTTTAAGACCTTTTTAAATTAGTTTCAACTATATTTTACTAACATTAACTTTAATATTACTTATTATAACTTATTTTATTAAAGCTTAAAAGGTTATTTATTTAAAGATAAAAAGATTAAGTAATTTTATTAATTAAATTTTTAATATAATTAATTAAAAGGAATAATCTTTATTATAATTAATTAATCTTATTTATTAGTTATTCAATTTTATTTCTCGATTAATTAATTTAAATTAAAGGTTAAAAATATTAAATAAAATTAATAAAATTAAATATAAATATACAGTTTAAATGAAAAATATATTAATTAATTACTTATATTAAATTATAACAAAAAAGGGGGGTTTAACGAGTTTTATATAATTCGGGAAGAAATTTATAAAGATTTTTACGCTTAATAATTATAAGTTTTAATTATTTTCATATATATTTTAATATAAATATAATTATTATTATATTTTTAAATATGTTTAAAATAAGAATATTCTTTTAAAAATAAGTTAATTAAATATAAAATTTATTTTATATTAATATTCATGACATATAAAAAAGATATAATAAAGTTAATATTTTAAATTAAAAATATATTAAGTAAACTTAAAAAATAAATACCGACATAAGGTTTTTTTATATTAAATTTAAGTAAGATATAACGTATAAACTTAAATTTTAAAATTAAATATAAATGTTTCTTATTTATAAACTTTAAAAAAATTTTATAAATTTCTTATAAATTAAAATAAAGTTAAAATTAATAAAGATTAAATGAAAATAAGTAATTATATTAATTAAAAAGTAATGAACATATTAAAATTATGTTAAGATTAATAATAAGATATAAAATATAAATTAAAACGGTTAAGATTTTATTAATAAAACGTTATATAAAGAAAAATAAAAGTAAAGTTTAATTATAAACCGGGAATATATTAATAAAGATTTTAATAAAATGTCGATTATTTAATAATTTAACGAATTAAAAATTAAAAAATAATAAATATTATTAATTAAAAAGATGATTAAATATTATATTAACCGTTTAAAAATATAAAAATGAAATTATTAAATGTAATAAATTAATATAAATAATAATTATAAAAGTTACATTATGTACAATAAATTTATATATAATAATTATATCGGAAAATTAACATAATTATAAATTAAAATAAATTAAAGCTTAATTAAAAATAATAATCATAAATAAAATAATATTAAAATTTTATTATTTTATTTAATTTAAATATAATAATTATATAAAATATATTATTATAATCTTAATTTAATTCTTTATTTGATGATAATTTCTTTTAAATTTATTAACTTTTTATCGATAAATAATCGTTTATTAAATATGGAAAGTATAATAATGATTTTTTTAAAGTAACTTTTTTAAAGTAACTTTTTTAAAATAACTTTTTTAAGGTAATTTTTACTTTTAAAAATTTTTAACCTTTTTTTAATTATAAGGCTTTTAAAGCTTTTAAGGCTTTTTAAGCTTTCCGAAGTTTTTTTTCATTATAAAATAACTTTTTTTTAAATCGTTAAAAATGACCTTTTTACTTTAAACGTTAATAACTTTAATTATATTAATCGTATAACCATTTCTTTTAAACTAAAATGTTTATAATTAAGTAAGTTATTTAATGATATATTCTTTATATTTATTTAACTTATATTTATGAAGTTATTAATTTTTAAATTAAAAGGTAAAACCTGAAATCATTAACGTAAAATCGCTTTAAATTTCAACTAATCGTTAATCGAGAAAAAGCTTATTAATTACTTATTAATTTCGAATAATTTCCCATAAGAATTTCCAAAGTTTCAACATATAATATTTTCCGGGTAAAATTATATTATTTTTCTTATTATGTTAAAATTATTATATTTATTTAAAATATATATTTCATACTTTTTAAAATAAATAATTTCGATTATTTAAAAATGTTTAATTATTTTTAAGAAATGTTTTATATTTTATTTCTTAAAATGTTTTATTATAAAGTTATTTTTTATAAATTAAAAAAGTGTAAATAAAAAATATATTAATTTCAATTTAAATAATAATTAAAACTTTATTAAATTTTAATATTATTATAATATATGTCGATATTATATAAAAATTAAAAGTTTATATCATTATATTATTAACTTATTATAATATGGAAAGTTTTTAAAAAATATTATTAAAGTTATAAAAAGATTATAATAAAAAAAGAAAAATATAATATAACATTAATAAAATTATTATTATAAAAGCATGAATTATTTTATTAATTTATAAAATAAGTAAATCTTATATTTTGAATTTTATAATAAAATGTTTCATTTTTGTAATAATATAATGAAGTTATAAACATTAAAGTTAAGTTTTTATATATTTAATATATATTTTGATTTTCTTTTTTCTTTCCATTCTTTATTTTTTCATTTTATTTATTCTTATTAAATATGTATAAAATATTTTCCTTTAATATATTTTAATAATAATCTTTCTTATTTTCTTTAATAATATTTTTAAAATGATTTAATATAATCAAATATTTAATATTATATTAACATTATTATTATAATTTTATGTTTTATTATTTTTTCTTTTTTATTTTATTAATATATTATAACTTCATTAATAAAATATAATTAATACATTTTTAAATATAAATGTTAAAACGATAAAGTTATTTATAAATAGTTTTAATATATATATATTAATTCATTAATATTAATTATATTATATTATTATTAATTAAATTACGTTATACGATTTGAATATTCTTTACTTAAATAAGAAAAACAAGTTAAGGATATATTAATTATGTTTTATATTATTTAAATAATTTATTTATTAATATAATATTAATAGTTTTTCTTTTTTTATAATAAAGGTATTTCTTATTAAATATGTTATAATATAAAATTATGATCCCTTTTTTTTTATTAATTTTCTTTCATTAATTAATCTCTTTTTTATCAAAATAATCTTTATCTTAAAAAGTTATTAAAAATAATATTTATTTATAATTTTTTCTCGATAAATTAATTAAAATTAAGTTATAAAATAAGTAATTTTTTATTAATGATATTATTGAAATTTTATTAATTAATGTTTAAATATAATAAGTGATGATTTAATTACTTATTATGTTAACTTAAATATAATTTTAGAAAAGTATAAATATTATATAAATGGTAAAAAAGTATGTTTTAAGATATTTATTCGTTACGTAAATATTGTTAAAGTTATTATTAAGATTTTATTTAAGAATTTTAATATTTATTTTAATACCATAATTTATACTTAAATTAAGTTAAAGAAAAAGTTATAATAAATAAAAAATGAAAATTTTCTTTTTAAAACTTATATTATTTATAAACGTTATAAAGATATAAAAAAATGAGATAATTATCTTATTAATATAATTAAGAATGTTGATATTATATTATATAATATTATTATAGAATTTTATTTACTTTATAAAGTGGCGGAAAAGTTTTTCTTTAAATTTTTTAAAATATATTTTTTCTTTATAAAATAATAATAATATTATTTTGATAAATTTTGTTTTTTAAGAAATTATATATTTTTATTATTAATCTTCATTTATCATTAATTTGTTTAATTTATTAATACTTTTCGAATAATAATAACATAGTTTTTTATTTTAAATATTTTCATTTAAGTCTTTTTTTTCATAACTTTACATAAATTATTTAAATTATTATCATTTTTATTTAACTTAACTTTATAATTTTATTATAAAACTATTTATATTAATAAATGTTTATAAAGTTTTATTAATATTAAACTTTATCATAATATTTATAAAATTGTTTTTTTATAGATTTATTTAATCTTATTAATTTTACATTATTTATATAATTAATATAATAACATAATATTAATTATTAATTATTTCTCTTTGGTAATTCTTAATTTAATTAAACATTTATTAAAGGATAAAAATTTATATATATAATAATTAAGATAAATGTTAAAAATAACTTTTTTAATATAATAATAATGGTTATTTTAATGGAAATGTTTATATTAACGTTATATATTATGATATATATTTTATTTATTAATATGTTTTTTATTATTCTTTTATATTTTATCGAATTTTAATAAATAAAGTTTTTTCGCATTGTAAATAACTTGTTATTTCTTATTTCATTATTTATATAAATCTCATATTTAATCTGAAAATTTAAGTCTTTATTATTCATAAATAAACCATCCATATATACGAATATTTTTATTATTATTAAATTAAAACATTAAAAATAAAATTTACGTTTAAAATTATTAATTTACCATTAAAACTTTTTATTAAGTTTAATAACTTTATTTTTACTTAAATCATGATATTATATCACTTTTAACATGTTAAATATTACCTTTAATTAATAAATAAAAGTTATATAAACATTTTATGTTTTTTATTATATATATTATTATATTATATTATTGTTATTATGTTTAATAAGTTAAAGTTTCTTATTTTACTTTTTTTATCGTAATTATATGTCATTATTATCATTTAAAGTTAATATATAACCATTGCAAATTAAATTTTTACTTATTAATAAATATATCTTTAATTTTATTATTAGTTTTACTTTTTTAAATTCTTTATTTTCCATTTTAATGAATTTTTTATTACATAAATTAAAAATATCGTTTATTTACATTTTAATTAATTTAAATTATTCTTTTATAATTATCATTAATAAATAAAGGTTATATATTAACGTAATCATTATGAAATTTTTAATATGATATTTTAAATATATTATTGATTAATATATATTAATTTTAACAATTTTATATAATGGTTTAATAATGATTATTATGGTGTTTTTTTTTAAATATTTATAAGTAATTTCCTTTGGTAATTTTATTAATATTATTTAGTTTAACGATATTTATAATTAAATATATATTTATATTATATTTTATAATTAAACATTTTTTTATTTTATTAAGGTAAGAATGAATATAATAACTTTTTAATTTATACGTTAAATTATCCGGGATTATATTAAAATTATTTTCTTTTTAATATTATTATACCTTTATATAATTAATCGTGATTTTTTATAAAGGTTATTAATTATTTTCCCTTTAATTTCTTATATTATCTTTAAATTAAATAAGTAAACGTTATTATATTTTTTTTATTAAATGTTTCGAAAATAAATACGTTTCGGTTAATTAAAGCTTTTATTTTTCTTACGTTTAATTTTTTAAAAGGTTTTCTTAACGTTATAATTTTACCTTTTTTATATAATTTAATAATTAATTTATGGTTTATTTTTTCTTTATGAGTAATATTTGTAAAGTTATAATTATCTTAAGCTTTTAACTTATTTTTATTATTAATAAGGCGTTTTTATTTTTTAATGTTATTTATTTAATTAAAAAATATTTAGTTATATTATTTTTATATTTTAATTCCGAATTGTTTATGTTTAAGTTATATCTTTTTGTTACGTTATTTTTTCGATATAATTTAATATTTATTATTCGGAAATTAACTAACTTATTATTAATTTTAATAATGTATATTTTACCGTCCCGAGTTAATAATGTATATAACTTTGTTTATCCTTTATTTTCTTAATATATTTTTACTTTTAATTATAAAAGAAGGTTAAATATGTTAAATATATTTAAGCCGTTCTTTATTTTTAATGTTTTTAATATTTATTATTATGTTTTTAATTTATGAACTTTCATTAATATCTTTTTAATTATCGCCGCGTATATTATTAATGAAAATATTTAAAGTGAGTTATTTATCATTTATAAATATACCTTAAATATAAGGAATATTAATATTAAATTATTTAATTTTATTATATTATTTATAACTTTTATAATTATTTGAAAGATATAATTTATATTTACGTTAATTTTTTAAAAACTATTATAAATTATTTTAAAAGTTTAACGTAACGATTTATAATATCGTTTAAATTATTTAATAAAGTTATATATTTCGATAAATATTTCTTTAATTAAAATTTTAAATCTTTTTACATTTTTAATGAATTTATTCGTAATAAAGTTCTTTTTAACGTTGAATATTAAATAATCGGGTAGTTTTAAATAATTATTAATTTATATTATATAAAAAATATCTCAAATATATTTAATAATTATATTTTTAAAGCACTTAATTATTTAAAATAATATTACTTTATTAATTATATATAACATTAATTTACTTTTAATGGTTATTATATTAATGTATATATTATAATTAAAATCGATATTATTTTTCATTATAAACTTAAATTATTTAAATATATTCCCATATAGTTAATATTAATGAAAAAACTTATTAATCTTTTTAATAACGTTTTAATATAAGGTATTATACCCGGCTTTTATTAAAATCTTATATAGTTAATTTATTATCGGATACCCGAATTTTCGATGTATTTATTATAACTTTATTTCCATTAAGTAATAATATATAATTATAACCTTTAAGTTTAATAAGAACCATAAATATTTCCACTTTTACATAATTAAATAATCCTTTCTTTAATATATAAACATGTTATATATATTATTTAAGAATATATTTAATTTATTTATATCATAAATATATAATAAAAATGATATATTTATTAACATTATTTGGAATAAAATAACGTTAAACAATATTAAAACATTCGTAATATTAATATTATATTATTTTAAGTTATTATTAAATCAAATTAAATGTTATTTTATTATCATTTCATTTAAAATAATATTTAAGTATATTTATTATAAAACTTTTAATTATGATTTACCAAATAATAATATTTTTATTATATTTATATTAAATATTATTATTTGAAATATTAAGTTATATTAATCTTTTAAATAAAACGAAATATCTTAAATTATTATTAAATATATTAATATTATTTATTTATAGAATATATTTATTTTAATAAAGGCATACATTATTATTTAATTTGTTAAAATGGTAACGATTTTATTATCATTAATTTAATTATAATTAATAACGTAATATATTAATGGAGTTTTTTTAATTCATTTTTACCATTTTATTATATAAACCATTTATTAAAGTCATTATTATTATTATTATCGTTATCGAAATTATTAATATTAATTCCTTTATAATTAATTAAAAATGTTACGTATATATCATTAATATTTTTATACACATTTTCGTTAATTTACTTATTTGTTTTTACGCTTTTTCATAAGGTATTTTATAAATTAATAACTTAATTTACCATATATAAAACATTTTTTATAGTTTTTAAATTATATTTATTAACCTTAATATCTTTTACAATTTTATAATTAACTTTATTTTTTTATTCTTAATTTTTATCATATTTATAATTAACTTATTATTAATTATAATGTTTATTAATAAGGTATTAATTTATTATTATTCTTTAATTATATTAATAAATATTTCTAATTATATTTTTAAAGTTTAAATAAATACCTTTAAATATATTAATTAATTAAAGGAATATATAATTAAATATTAAATAACTTAAAATTATAATTATCATTCTTTTTCTTAAATTAATATAATTAATATTTTAAAATATTTAAATAAGGTTTTCTTAAAATTCTTCATAATTATAATATAAATTAATGTTATATATTACTTATTTATATACATTTATTAGTTTTTAATTATATAAAATATAATTTAATATAAATAATTATATTTTTAAATTTTAATCTTTTATCGGTTAAATAATTAAAATAAAATTATTAAGTTTATTTAGTTAATATTATTAAGAATTCATTTCGGTAATTATAAAATCTTATATTAATTTTATAGTATAAATTTTTAAAGATTTTAATCTTTTTATTAAAGATATTATATTTACTCCCATTAAATTTTTATTCGTTACGATATATTTTGATAAGATTTATAAATCTTTGAGGTAATATTAAGTATAAATCTTTTATATTTTCTTTATTAACGTTATAATAATTCTTATATCCATTACCGAATAAATTATTATCATTAAGATTAATATCATTAAAACTATTAAGATTATTAAAGCCATTAAAACCATTAAAATTAAGAAGTTTAAAAGGTTTAAAAAAGGAAAGTTTAAATTTATAAAATATTTTAAATAAGTTAAAAAGGTTAAGAAAATTAAGTTTATTAATATTATCATTATTATTATCGTTATTAAAATTAAAGCCATTAAAGTTAAAGTTAAATAAAGCTTTAAAAAATCCATTATTATATTTAATGTTTTTCTCAATTTTTTTATTACGTTAGAATTATTATATTTATCCGAGATATATATTCCATGTTTTTTAAAATGAATAATCCCGAATATTTAAAGGTATTTAATTATTTTTAAGAAACATTTCATATCTTATTTTTTGAAATCTTATTTAAATATTTCTTAAAATATTTTATCATAAAGTTATTTTCCATAAGTTAAAAAGGTTTAAATAAAGAATATATTAACTTTAACTTAAGTAATATTTAAAACTTTATTAAATTTTAATATTATTATAACATATGCCGATATTATGTAAAACTTAAAAGTTTATACCATTATATCATTAATTTATCATAATATAAAAAGTTTTAAAAAATATTATTAAAGTTATAAAAATGTTATAATAAAGGAAAGAAAATATAATAAAGTATTAATGAAGTTGCCATTATAAGAAAAATAAATTCTCTTATTAATTTATAAAATAAATAAACTTTATATTTTAAAATTTATAATAAATGTTTTATTCCTTAATAATATAATAAAATTATAAACATTAAATTTAAGTTTTTATATATTTAATATATATCTAATATCTGTTTTTACTTTTTATATTAAATAATGACTCTTAAGTAAATCTTTATTATTAACTTATTAAATAAAGCTTTAAATAATTAATAAACTTAATAAAAATTTCTCATAAATATATAACGTAAATTAATTAATGCATTTTATTAAAAAAGTTAACGCTTTAAAATCTTTTAACTTAATATAAATATTTATGGTTTAATTATTACCTTTTAATGATAAATCTTCTTAAAATAATTTACTTTTTTCTTATTAAGATAATAATAATATAATATATATTATTAAATAAATTCCTTATTAATTTATGATTAATATATCGGTCAACCATTAATTAATGTTAAAATGATAAAATTATCTATAAATAATCTTAATATATATATATTAATTTATTAATATTAATTATGTTATATAATTTAAATGTTCCTTATTTAAATAAAAACAATAAGTTAAAAACATATTAACCACGTTTTATATCACTTAAATAACCCACTTATTAATGTAATAATAAAAAATATATTTAATATTATAATTAATAATTTTAATTAACATTTTATAAGTAATTGTTTTATTATTTTTTTATTATTAAAATAATATTTTTAATAATTTTTAATTTATTATTAAAAATATATAAAATAAAGTTAAAAAATATCTTTAATATATTTATATTAAAAATATAATAAATAAAAATTAAACCATTAATCTCATTTGGAAAACATTATACGTTAAATCTTAATGAAATTATTATGAGAAAATATGTAAAATTAATGAATAATTAATAAACCTTTTCTTAATTAATGATTAATTAAAATTTATATAAATTCCACCATAATTATTAATTAAATATATCTTTAATTTAACTTATATTTAACATTTTTCTTCTTTATATATATTATTATCATTATATATTAATTTATAATTATTAATATTTTATTTATCTTAATCTTTATTAATTATTATTATTATTAAATATTTATTATTTTATATAATTAAGTTTTTAAATAATTTAAATTATAAAATATAAACTTAAATATATTATAAATATTAATAAAAGTAAAATATTCATTAATTCATTTCTTTATATAATGATAATTTTAAAATGATTACTTATTTTTTATATTATAATTTATATTAAAAATATATATAATATTTCTTTATCTTTTCTTTTTTCCTTTTCGGTTAATAATTTTTAAAGTAAATGTAATAATAATATTTTATATTATCATATAAATAATTATTAATATTATTATAATATTTAATTTTAACGGAACTTTTCCATATTTTAAACCATATTATAATCTTATATATCTAACTTATATTTCAATATATTATTAAGATAATGATGTTATAATAAATATAATGCTTTAAATAATAATTTGTTAATAATTAATTATTATTTAATGTTAATATTATATTAAACGTTATTATAATAAAGATTTATCTTAAATTTTTATTTAAGAAAAACTAATTTAATAATAACGTAAAAACATTAAAGAAAATATTAAAGATAATATAAATAATAATGTTATATTTTTTAAAAAAATATTACCTTAAAAGTATAATTAACTTTATATTTATTTTTTAATAAATTAACATAAATATAATTTTCATTATTAATTAAAATAACTTTATATTCATTTTTTATTAAATGGTTATCGATTAAAAGATTATATAAATAATAATACCATTATTCTTTTTAAAATATTACTTTAAAAATATAAATGGTTATACATTTATTCTCTTATAAATTGAAATAAAGATAACTTTAATTATAAATTTAAACGGTTTTATATTTATCTTTTATTAAATAATTGTTAATTAAAAGATAATATAAAAAATGATATAAAAAATAATATTATTTTTCCTTTTAAAATATTACTTTAAAACTATAATTAACCTCATATTCATTTTTTAATAAATTAACATAAATATAACCTATTTTAAGATAATTAAATTTTTTTATATTTAATATTAAATAAACTTTAAAAAAACTTTAAATATCTTTTTTACATTAAAAACTTAATTAATAAACCTTTAACTTACCTTTTATAAACTTAATATAAGTTTAATAAAGAATTAATTCCATATATTAAAAATAATTTAAAAAACCCTTTTTTTAAAAAAAGACATTATATTAAAAAAACAATCCAATAATATATTATTAATAAAAAATATCAAAAAATATCCACATTATAAAAAAAGTGTTTTAATATTTAATTAAAAGATAATAACATTTATAAATAATATTATAAATAAAATAATAAAAAATAATAAGATAACCCTTTTTATTATTTAATGAATAATAATCTTAATTTTAATGAATGACACTCGGTGTAAATTACTTTTTTCTGTTATAAGTAAATTACTTTTCTCGTCATTTATTAATAACTATTTATAAAAAATATCTTATACTTTTTTACTTATTCAATTTATGGTTTTTTAACGAATATGAATTAAAGAAAATTATAATTTATATTATTAAATAATTTATTTAATTATAAATTAAATTATTTAAAATTAAAATTAAAATAAATATATATATATAACAATTTTTAATATATTTTAAATTATTAAAACTTTTAATAATATGTATTAAAATAAAAATTTTTATAATATTTATAACTTTAAAAATATAAAATTTTAAAAGTTATAAACGTTATAAAAACTTTTAAAATAATAAAAAAAATATTATATAATATCTTTTTATTTAAACCTTAAATAATTTACGTTATGAATATTATATTAAAAGTTATTTTATTTTATTCTATTCATAATTAAGTTACTTTTTTAATAATATTAATTTTATTTAATAAACCTTAATATTCGTAAAGTTATTTAAGTTCGAATCGAATTTAATAATTTTAATATTCACTTTAATAAGTGACGAGAAAAGTAATTTACCCACAATAAAAAAAGGTAATTTACACCGAGTGTCACTCATTTTAATAATATAAATAATTCCTTATTACATTGTAAATTATTTAAAAAGTTTTCAATTATTTAAATCTATATTAACATAAATATATTTACCATATATATCATTAATAAATATATAATTAAATTGTTAATGATTAAATATTTAAGTTTAAAATTAATAATATAAATATCATAAATATATTATTTATATTTTATAAAATATGAGAAAGGTATGTTTTTAATTATCTCTTATATTTAAAGATTTAAATATTATAACTTTCCATTTTTAAAGGTTAAAATAAATATAAAAAAATAACTTATTAATTTTATCATCGGTTTTATATTAAAAGAAATTTAATTATAGTATAGTTAAAATATTTAATTATAACCCATTTTAATTATAAGGATTATTAATTAAATAAAACGATAACAATTTAATTATTTAAAAATAATATCATTTTTAATAATTTAATTATTTATAATATTAATAATATTATAATAAATATTAACTTAATGATATTATAATAAATGTTAACTTAATAAAAGAAAAAGTATAATAAAAATAAAAAAAGGTAAAAATTATAATAAAGTTATTATCTTTAATATATTAATTAATTAATTAAAACTTAAATAACTTTAAAATTAATTTAAAAATATGAGATTTAACAATAAAAGTATGCCATTACGTCATTATAATCTTTAAATGGTTTATCAATTTTAAATATCATTTATGAAGAAAATTTTAATTAATAAATTTAATTGAACTTTAACTTTATTATCTTTAACTTATTTAATTTTTTACCTTTAAGGAATAATCGATTTTATAAAACCATATTAATAAACCATATTTTATTAAAGTTATATTAAACATATAATAAAATAAAAAAATAAACATTTTACTTATTATTATAACTTTTATTATATTACCTTACATATATTTATATAATAATAAATATTTTATTTATAAATAATAAATTCCTTTAACGAAAAAAAAACTTAAATAAACGTTAAAAAACTTAAAAAAGTTTAAAACATAAACCTTACTTAATGATATTTTACGTTATATTAATATATTTAAAAATACCACTTTTATTAATATTATTAACGTAAAACTATAATAGTTTTTATAATTACGGTTTAAATTAAGCTTAAAATATCCCTTTTCTTAATATAAAAAATAAAGAATTTAAGAATGAATTTATTAAACTTTAAAAATATTACATCTTTATTATTAATTTTAAGTTAAAATTTATTAAATAAAGAAATGTTAAAAACTTTTTAAGTGTTGATTTTTTAAAGGTTAATATTATTTAAAAATAATTAAATAATGTTATAAATCATTATTATTATTATAATTACTTTATTAAATATTATTTAAAAGTTAATAAAAAAAGTTTGTAAAAGTTTAAAAAAAGGTAATTTAAAATTTAAGCTTAAATATTGTTTTTATTTCTTACATAAATTTTATAAAATATTTATTATAATATAAAAAGGAAAAAAAGATTAATTTCACGTTTAAATTAAAAAGGAATAATATATATTTAAAATAATATCATTACTTAATATTATTATATTAATTTATTAATATTAATATTTTATTATATATTTTTATATAAATTATTATCAATTATATTATAAAATATTATAATCAAAGTAAAAACTCATTTTTAATTTATATAAGTATTATAAAAATTATCTTTCCTTACATTATAAATAAGAACCTTATATTTTCCTTTATATTAAAATAAATAAATAAATTAATTAACGAAAAATTTATTTTATATAAAAGATTTATCATTTTTTATTAAACTTCTTTTTATAAAAGGATAATTATATAATTTAAAATATGAATCACCACCCCTTTGGAAATATCGTTAAATAATTAACATTATATAAGATAATAAATTAAAAGAATTTAATATATTATATAAAAAATATCTTTAATAATTATTATTTATAAAAAATATATTTTATTTTACCTTTATAAAATTATAAAACTTTAATAATTAAAAATGAAAAACTTAAAAATATTAACGCCATTTTATTAAGTTTTATATATTATTTTACTTCTTTTAATATAAGTTAAACCATAAATATATATAATTCCTTACTTTTTATTAAATAAAACTTACATTAAACCATTTTTATCATTATTATAATAAGCTTTTATAAATTAATAATAAAGGATTTAAATTATATATAATATTTATAAATATTATATATTAATTTATAATTATTTAAGTAACCATTATAATGAAATAAATTTATTAAATCTTAAAATAAAAAATGTAAAACCTAGATTAAAAAAAGATAAATTTAAATATTATAATTTAAACATAAAATTACAGAATTAATTTTATAAATTAATATTAAATAAAAATTTATTAACCTTTTCAAATATTAAAACTTTATTATTAATTATAATTAAAATTAACATATTATATATTATATTTATAAATTATTTAAAATTAATAATTATTAATGAAAATTATAATAAAATAATCTAAAAAACTATAACGTTAAAACATTACCATTTAATATATAAAATATCTTAAATTAAAAATGATAATTAATTTATAATATGATTATAAATTTTTATAAGAAGAATTAAAAAGTGATTAAATATTGTCACTTTTTTATATTTAAATTAATAAAGATAAAATATTGATAAATTATATATAATAAAGGTTTTATCTTTATACCTTTAAATTATCATAATAAGTTAAAAATCACTTATAATTAAATGTATTCTTATTAAAGTCGTTAATAATTAAAGAAATAATTAAACATTATATTTATTCTTTTATTTTTAAATTAATAATAATTATAAATCATTTTCCACAAACTTTTTAACTTTAATAATTTTATAATATTAATTTGAAAATATTTTTTATCTTGATATTAATAACAAGAATATATTAAAGTTAAAAATATTTAAATAAATTAATAAGTAATTATAAAAAATCTTCCTTAACCATTATAATAAATATTTTAATAACTTTAACGTTATTATAATTAAAGATTTCTTTTAACTTTTACTTATATTAAATAAGCTTTTATATATTATTAATAATAAATTAATAAAAAATAAAACCATTAATTAAAACATATATTATTTTCTTAATTATTTAATATTTTTATTTATTATTTAATAATGAGTAAGTAAAAAATGAGTTTATTTTTACGATATTCTTTCTTAACTTTACTTTTTGAATGTTTTAATCCTTTTTAAAAAATTATTTATATTAAAATATATAATTAAACTTTCCGGTAAAAAAATTAATAATTTTCACGATATAATTTATATTTACTATAAAAAAGCTTAAATAAATAAATTTAACTAAAAGTATATATTAAAATTTTACTTATATTATTATTAACATTAAATTTATTAATAAAAATATAAATATAATATAAATTAGTTTTTATATAATAAGAAATTTTTTTAAAACTTTTCTTATTTATATTAATTATAAAATTATATTTACATAAAATATGTAAAATAAAGTATTATTATTTCAATAATACTTTATTTTTTTCGAGAGCTTTTTACGCTAATTAATTTATTATAAAAGAGAGTTTTTTTTAATTATGATTTCTTACAAAATTTTAGAAAAAGCTTTTTTATAATTTCTTAATAAAAGCGTGATTATGGTTTTAATATTTTAAAAATTGTTAATTTAAATAAAATCGATAACGTATTAACCCGTTATAAAATTATTTATAAACGTTAAAAAATATGGTTAAGGTTTTAATATACGTGATTAAAAAAGAGGTTAATATATAAAGCGTGGTAAAGAAAAGTTAAAAAATTAATTTATTAATTTAGTAAAAAGCTTATTTATTTATGATATGGTTAAAGGTATATTAAAAAAATAAATTATAATAATTATTAATTAATAAGAAAAAAAGCCTTTTAAAAGATAAGTTCTTTAATATTAAAAATATTATCAATGGTAAATTAAGTATTAATTTAATAATTAACGATAAGCTTAATAAATTAACTTAAATAATTTAAATAATTTATATTTTAATTAATAATAATCATAAATTGATATAATTAAAATAAAGTGATATAATAAAACGAAAAACTTCGTGGCGGATTAATTAACGTAAAAAGCTTTTAAAAAAATGGAATATTATTGAAATAATAATATTTTTAAAATAATATAAACTTAATAAATAATATTTAAAATATTATATATAAGATTATTTAAATTAAAGATTTAAATATTTTAAATAACCTTTTATAAATAATTATAATTATTTAAGATAATTATATTAATTTATTATTTTAATTATTTTTTAATGAAGAATTTTATAACTTTTATAATAAATTTATAATTTTTACTAAATATATATATTAAGATTTCACGTTTTATAAAAATATTTATTCTTAAAAACAATTTTTATTAATTATTAATTATATAATTATAATATATAAATTATAAAATATAACTTTAAATAAGATAATATATAATATATTTAACTTTAAATTTATATTTAATCTTTTTTATATGATTATATTTTAAGTATTTATATTAAGAAATTTATTATTTAATATTTTTTTAATCACGTATAAGTTTTTAATCATTTTTTACCACGTTTTATATAAATAAAAATCGTAAATTATAATATTTATAAAAATAATTTCTTAAATAAATTATTATATAATTTAAATAATAAAGATAATGATTAACGTGATAAATAAAATAATGAATAAATTAATAAATTAAATAATTATTAATAAATATTTTAATTTCAATATTATATATTTATTATATAGTTATTATATTAAATTATATTAATTTATAATTAAAACTTTCCAATTTAAAGTTATTATTTATTAAATAAAAATAATATTAATTATAATTATAATTTATAATAACTTTTTTCTTAACTTTTTTTCTTATATAATTATTATAAAAGCTTTTTTAAATATTAATTAAGAAATATAAAATTTAAAAAACCTTTAAAATTCATGGTTTAATCTTCGTATTTATTTTACATGATAAATCTCACATTATAATAAAATATTAACCTTATTATTAAGATTTTATACCTTAAATATTTATTTCAATATAAATTATTAATAAAATTCTTTATTTTAAATAATAAAGGTATTAATTATAATTTTATTTATTATAGTTATTACATTTTAATTAAAAATATTTAAATTAAACCGGAAATTAATTAATTATACTTTTTATTTACATTTAATATTTAAAACGTGGTATATTATATTATATATTATAATAATAACAATTTTTTAAATATTCATTATTTTATTAATTTTATATTCTTTAATATTAATAATTAATACTCTTTAATTCAATTATTATTAATCTCTTTTTAATATATAATTTTTATAAAATTATATTTAATTATTTTAAACTTTATTTTATTAAGCATTTTTATATAATAACTTATTATCGTTATAACGTAATTTTAATATTTCTTTAATTTTAAATCATAAGATTTTCTTTTTATAAAATAAGAATTATAAAATAATATTAACATATAATAAATATTATTATATAATATAAGTTATTATTAACATTGATAAAATATATATGATTTGGAAAATTAAAATGGTTTAATTTATTAATAATAATATAAATTAATATATTTAAACAATAAATATTTCTAAAAACATATATAACGTTAACAACCTTTTCCTTTTCTATTATAACGTATATAAAACATTTAATAATAAAAAGATTATAATTTTCCTTAAATTATATAATGGTTAATAAATATTAATATTTTATATATTTTATAAATTACCAGAAATAATATATAAAACCAAAACGTCATATCATAATTATTTCTTATATTAATTATATAACGGTTTTCCTAAATACCTTTTTACTTATTTTATATAAAATATATTAATAAATAATATAATATAATTCTTTAAAACTAATAATTTAAATATATTAATTATTCATATTTATAAAACTATAAAGAATAATAAGTTTTTAACCTTTTAAATTATAAACGTGATTTTTATTAATAATATACCTTTTATAATATTTATTAAATCTTTTTTTAAAAAATATTTTTTACTTAATAATAAAAAATTTAATAATAATACTTTTATTAAAGATAAATTTAGTAATAATAATTTTAATTCCAGTTGTAATTTTAATAATTTAAATTATAACACTTAATAAAATTCTTATATTGGTAAAAGATATAACTTAAATAATAAGAATAAAAATAATATTAATTTAAAATTTAAAAACTTTAATCATTATTTAATTAAAAAAGCTACTTTCTAATTTAAACCATTATATTTCCTTTACTTATTTTTATAATTAAATTATTAATAAGCTTTTTTATATAATTTACAGAATAATAATAATGTAAAAATTGAGGTAAATATAATTATTAATTTAAAAATCTTAAAATTTAACCTTAAAATTAAAGAGATTATTCCTTTAAAGTTTTTATCTTAAATTAACTTTATATATATTTTATATATATATAAATTATTATATTTTAAAAAGATTAAGACATTCTTAAATATTATATTATCTTTATTTTAATATTTAAAATATATAAATATTAAAATATCATTATTATTATTATATTAATTTAAATATTATTCTTTTATTAATATACCATTTAAAAATAAATATGTTATTATTATAATATATTATTGTTATTTATATATATAATTTAATCCGGATAAAATATTATTTCTTTTATATATATTTTTTATATATTTAAATATCTTTAATTATTAATAACGTTTACGTTTTATAAAACTTATTTTCCGCGAGGAAAAACTTTTTTAACCTTTTTTTTCCCTTAACTTTATTATAAGATAAAAATTTATAATAACATCTTAATTACCTTTTATTCCGGAAGTATAAAAAACCATAAAAAAAATGATCGAAATATTATCATAAGTTAAAATTTAAAAAGCCATGAGTTAAGAAAAAAAAAGGTTAAAATTTTTTTAAACATTATGAAAATATATATAAACGGAATAATTAAATAATTATTATAATAAAAACCACTTATATTAAATTATGAAATGTTATAATTAATATTTATCTTTTATATAAAATAATAAAATGATTTTTAATAAAGTTTTTTAAGGTATACATTAATTTAAAATTACCTTTTTTATATTAATATTTTTTTAAAGAAATTATTACTTTTCTTATTATTATTTATATAATTTATTTTCATTTAAGTTTTAGTTTTTTCGCTATTATTTAAATGGTATATTTTTAATAAAATATTTTATATATCCCTTAAATTATTATATTAATTTCTTTTAACTTAATTTTATAATTTTATAATAAATGTATTAATATTAATAAATATTTATAAATTAAAATTAAAATTTATCATTATATTAATTAAATTATTTTTTAATACATTTATTTAATTTTTAAAGTTTCTCATTATTTATATAATTTTTTGATTATTATAATATTAATCATTAATCACTTATCTTTCATTATTTTAAATTTAATTAAACATTTATATAATGAATATAAATTAATATATATAATAATTAGAATTCTTAAATAATTAAATTTTATAAAAGTTTTATTAACAATTTTAATAATTAATATTTTATATTAATTTTAACATTTATAATACATATTTTATTTAGTAAAATGTTTTTAATAATTTATTTACATTTTATAAAACTTTAATAAAATATATTCTTTTCCATAATGAATATATGATTAAAATTAATTTCATTTGTAATGAAAACAATAAATTTAATTTAAAAATTTAACACTTTATTATTAATAAATGAATTATTAATAAAAAGGAAAGTTTTTATAATTATTAAACTTAATTTAAGATATTTTAAATTATATTAAAGGTTTTTTTATTATTATTTAAGTTTTTATTTAATTTAATAATTTTTATTTAACTTTTTATATTAAGTTACTTTTAATAAGTCAAAGTTATAAAACTTTTTTAAATATATTATTAAATATATTATATAATAATATTATTATATCTTTTTTTATAAATTCAATTTTCAACTTTTATCTTTATTTAAAGGAATATTTCAAGGTTTAATTTAATTTTAACTTTTTTTAAATGTATTTACTTTAATTTTAAAGAATTTATCATTAAAAAAAATTAAAAATATTATTTATTTATATCACGATAATATTAAATTAATTTATTTATTATTATTATTATTATTATTATTATTATTATTATTATTATTATTATTATTATTATTATTATTATTATTATTATTATTATTATTATTATTATT
>MU400469.1:0-21851 GCA_022578955.1 Hypoxylon sp. FL1857
TATATAAAGCTTAAATAAATATTTTAATTATATTATTAATATTAATAACGTTTATAAATATTATATATATATATTAAATAATTTTTATCTTTTTCTTTTTAATTTTTAAGGTTAATATATTAATATCTCTTAATTAATTTAATTAACGTAACTAAATTTAAAATCTTATAACCTTACGTTAATTAAAAATATATGTTATAATATTATATGTTTTTTATATTAAAACTTAACTTAATAATATCTTTAAATAATTTATTTAATAAATATTAAAGGTAAATTTATAAAGAAGATTATTATAAAGTTGAAGATCATTTATAACCTTTAAATTAAATTATTTATAAGGTAATTTAAATAAAAGAATTAATAAATCTTCAGGAAAATATAATATAAGGTTAAAGATAATATTATATATTTAAAGATTTTATAAATATAATTTATATATTAAGGGATTTAAAATTAACTTTTAATTTATTAAAAGTAAAAGAATTTAAAGAGTTATTATAATAATAATAACATTATTTTAATTTCTTAAAAATTTATATATCTTAATAAGTTTAAGTTTTAAATTTAAACCTTTTAATATATTTAATTATATAAATATACCAGTCACTTTATTAAGGTTAAATTAAAAATTTAAATATCGGTAATACTTTAATTAATTAAATATTTTTATATAAGATTATTAACTTTTTAAAATATATATAATTTACTTTAATTTATAACTTTATTATTAAAATTCCTTCTTAATATAATTATCTTATTTATATTTTATATAATATTTATTAACATTTAATATATTAAATTTTATTATTAAAGTTACTTTTTATATTATATTATAAATATTAATAATAAGTTTATTACTTATTATTGAGATAAAGTTTAGAAATATTCCTTAATATATTTAACTTTTTAATTATTTTTAATATATATAACTTTAATTATTAATTAAAATTTATTATCTTAATTATATATTAATAACTTTATTAATTATATTTCAAACTTATAATAATGGTATATTTTTATATAATATAATATATATTATTTATTATATAATCTTTAATAATATATAAATAAATAATAAAAATTATAATATCGAGAAAAATAATTTATTTTTATTTATTTCTTTTAATATAATAACTTTATATTTTATTCTTAAAGATTATATAATTCCGGTTAGAATTTATTATTTCCATTATTTAAGTTATAAAAAAAGTTAAATTAATATTAATTTATATATTTTTTATTAAAACATTAATATTTATTTATAAGGAAGTTATATTTTATCATACTTTATTTTAATTATTAAAACTTCTTTAATAACTTATTTATATCATAGAAAGTTTTACGTTTTAATATATTTATATTTAATATTTTTATATTTATTATCGGCATATTTATTATTAATATATTATATTTTCGAATTCTTTTAATATATAATTTTAATTATACTTTTTATCCTTTTATAAGTTAAATTATTACTTTTAAATCTAATTATATTTTACCTTAAATAATTAAAACTTTTATTAAAAATAATAATATATATAAATTCCTTAATTCCGATAAAAGCATATTTATATATTTAAACTTTAAAAATAAGATTTACTTTTATAAAAACGTTTATACTTTTTAAAATGTAAATATTTTTATTTTTATTCTTAAGTTTAATTCGAAAAATGGAAACCGCTTAAAATTAATTTATCATATATTAAATCTTTTAAAGAAATTTGTCGATTTTAATTTAAAGATTTATACCTTATATTATAATATTCCCATTTTATAAATTTAAAACCTTTTTAAATTTCTTTTCATTCATTTTATTTAATTTTTATTTATTAATTATATTATTATATTCTTTATAAATAATAATGGCAAAGTAAAATATTTTTTTTTTATAATATAAAGAAAAAAGGTAAAATTATTAAAGTAATATTATTAGTTACATTTTTTCCTCGGTTATTATTTAAAGTAATTAATATTAATATAAAGGTTATTATCGATAAGAAATATAAATATAAAGATATAAATGATATTATTTATAATATTAATGATAATAATAATAATATTTTTAATATTAATAAATTATATATTAATAATATTAATATTAGTGATTTTATTTATTTAATTCGCATAAATTAAATAAAATGTGATAATAATAACGTTAAGTTTAAGGATTATAATCTTAATTTATATTTTTTATATGATTTTTTTAATAACCTTTTTAATAATATATAACCTCTTTATAAGAAATTTTAATCTTTATTATTAAATAAAATAAATATTAAGAAATATTATTATTTATAATTAAAGTTTAAAGAGAATAAGTTTATCTTTATTAAAAATGGATTTTTAGTTAACTTAAATCTTAATAATAGAACTAAAATACTTAATAAATAAAGCATTTAATTTAAATTTAAAATTAAATTTAAAGTTTTATATACCTTTATTTTAAACCGGGAAAAAAGTGGCTTTTCTTCTTTTAAATAAATATTAAAACGGAGATTTAATAATCATTTATTCTTTAAATAAAATGATATTTCTAATTTTATAAAAAATAATATAAGATATATAAAAAGGTTAAATTATATATTATATTAATATAAGTTTTATTAACGGAGAAATATTTAATATATTAAATTATAATTTTTCTTAAACTTAATTATTAAATGTTATTAATAATAAATATAATATTTTATATATTTTAGAAATAATATCGTTATAAAAAGCATAAATTTTATACTTTTTAAATGTTTTAAAAGATTTTTTTAAAAAGGTATAAATATAATATTAAATCTTTTCTATCTTTTTAATTAAAAAGGTATAAATATAATATCGGATTTTTTCTATCTTTTCAATTAAAAAAGCTTTAAAAAGGTATAAATATAATGTTAAATCTTTTCTATTTTCTCAATTAAAAAAGCTTTAAAAAGGTATAAATATAATGTTAAATCTTTTCTATTTTCTCAATTAAAAAAGCTTTAAAAAAGTATAAATATAATGTTAAATCTTTTTTATCTTCTTAATTAAAAAAGCCTTAAAAAATATAAATATAATATTAAATCTTTTTTATTTTCTTAACTAAAAAAGCCTTAAAAAGATATAAATATAATGTTAAATCTTTTTTATCTTTTTAGTTAAAAAAGCCTTAAAAAATATAAATATAATGTTAAATTTTGTGGTGAGCTAATATGAGTAATGGATTTAGAAGTTATATTATGTAAGATAAGTTTATATATGATAATTATATCAAAGAATTGATATAATTATAAGTTAAGTTAAATTAAGGTTTAATTGGAGATAATAATAATAAATAAGGTAATATTATCCCCTTTTTAAAATGATTAATGTCCTTGTTAATTTTTTTGTTAAATTAGTAATCTTTATATTATATTTCCATTATTTGTTTATTAATTTAATTAATTCTTCTGATCCATTAATTAAATATTGATTAAGCTATTTATTATGTTAAATTAGGTGGTTATTATTATTAAGATTAATTTAGCGTAAATTAGCCAAATTAACCTTATTGTTATTATTAATTTAAATAAAAGTAATTAAGCATTAAGGGGTTTTATATTTATTAATTTTATATTAACATATATATAAGTTATTAAGGTTAATATGCTTATAATTAATTAAATAATGGGTTTATTTATATATCTTAAGGTTAAATTAGTTGAATGAATTAAGTTAATTAATTAATATTTCCTTAACCTTATATAATGTTTATAAGTGTTATAATTTGGTTTTTAGGTATATTTTAAATATTTTAATAACTTTTCTTTAACTTTTTAGTTAAAGCTTTAATTAAAGTTTCCAAATCTGTATTTTTTCTTTTTACCTTCTTTATTAATTTTATTAATTCTTTATTTCTTTCTTCCGTTTTCTTTAATAAGTTTGTTAAATCTTTGATTTTCTTTTATAATTCCGTTAATGTTTTATTATCTTTTTTTAAACCTTTAATTATCTTATTAATTATCTTAAACCTATTATTAATCAGTTTCATTAAACCATTAATTATGTTATTATATATTTTTATTAATGTTTTATTTAATTTCTTTTTTATGATTTTAAAGCCATTTTCATAATTATCTTTAATCTTTTTC
Source organism: Hypoxylon sp. FL1857 (assembly GCA_022578955.1). Lineage (NCBI taxonomy): Eukaryota > Fungi > Ascomycota > Sordariomycetes > Xylariales > Hypoxylaceae > Hypoxylon > Hypoxylon sp. FL1857. Next base: position 4,104 of record MU400469.1, read on the forward strand.
TTTAAGCTTATTATTTGATTATTTACTTATTCTTTTATTTTATTTTTAATTAATTCTTTTGCGAAAAAGGAAGGGTTATATTTTCAATTTTCTTTAAATAATAAAAATAGGAGTTTATTATTTATTAATTTATTCTTAATTAATTTAGTTAATTTTACTGGTTTAATTAACTTCATAAAATTAATTATTACCGTTTTTAATTATTTGGTTAATGTTAAAGTTTTAATAAGCTTTATAAGGTTTTTAATATTAAGGATATTTATAATATTTACTTTAATTATTATTTCTTCTTCTTTTATCTAAAAATATAATATAAATAATATAACTTGTTAAAATCTTGGTATTTATTATTTATCCTTTTTTTATATTAATTAAATTAATCCCAATTTATAAAACATTAATATTAAACTTTATAATATGTATCTTAATCCTTAATTTATATTTCCAATGATTTATAAGGCTTTAAGTTATTCTGATATTAATAATTTAATCAATGTTTTTTTTATTTTAGTTAGATCTTATTCGATATTATTCTTATATATTATAATATTTTCAAGCTTTTTTTTTAATTCCTTATATATATAACGTGTTAAAATGTTATCGTTTAGATTATATTTCATTAATGCCTTAATAATCATATTTTATTTAAATTAAAGATGTAGTAAAATGGTGCCGATAACCGTTTTCCAGAAAACCATTCTTCTTATTTTTATCTTATTTAGATTTATTGTTAAGACGTTATCATTATAGCTAAGTTAATTTTAATTATATTTATGCTTTTTTTTAATTTTATATTTCCTCATTTAATTAGTTTCGTCGATTTTCTTTAAAATAGATTTTGCCGTTTTGGTTTTCTCTTATTTTGCGATTTCTTAAAGTATAATGTTTATATTCGGATCTTTTTATATAATATCTTTAAAAGGATTACTTTTTTTTTATTTTAAGTCTTTTATTTTCTTTGCTTTGGTAGATTTAATGGGTTAATTATTTGGTTATTTTTTTAATTAATAGGTTTTATTGTTAATTATTTTGTCGTTTTAATTTATCTTAATTAATAGAATTAAGTTATTTAATATCGTATTTATGATAATCTAACCTTTATTATTACTTTTTTTAATATTCTTATTATTATTTTCAACTTTTTAGCTTTTTATTATTAAATCTTTTACATTTTTAAATATAGGATTTTAATAATTTTATATCTTAAATATAATATTGTCGAATTTTATTTACAACGTTTAGTTTTTTATTAACTTTTTTATTAACTTTTAAAGAGAATAATATATAAGTGGAAAAGTTGATTAAGATAATTAATGAATTAAGTAATAAGTAAACTTAAGTTTATTAAATAATTATAACCAAAAATTAAAGTATAAATATTAGTATAAAAATTATATTAATATAATTAAAATGATTAATAAGTTTTGAAAATGAATGTTTTAATGCGTTAAAACTAAAATGTAAACATTTAAAATATAAACTATAAAGGTTTTATTTAATTAAATAAGTTAAATAAATTAAAATGATTAAAAATAAAAGAATAAAAAGGTTAAAATAATTAGGTTAAGTTAAGAAAGGAAAGTAAAAGAAAAGTTAATATTTTAGGTAATTAATTAAATTTATAAATCATTCCTTCCTTTAAATATAATTATATATAATATTTATGTTAAAAGTGGTAAGTATAATGGACATTTATTTATTATCCGGTAATTTTCCAAGTAAAATAATTTTAATATTATTCTTTAAAATATGATTAACTATTTTACCTTTTATTAAATTTTCTTCTTTTTCGATAATAAGTTATTCATTAATGGTTTAACAAATCTTATTAACTTTCGATTTTAGTTCTTTTAATGAAAAAAGGAAACATTTATTAAAATTGTTAATTAATTAAGTAACATTCTATATAAATAAAGGTTTTATATATTATTAATCATATATTTATAAATAATCCTTCCATTTCATAAAATATTTAAATATAGGTTAATTTCTTTACTTATTAATATATTTCTTTATTAATTAAGATATCTTATATAAAAGTTATTTATCATTATCGTTTTATATAATTATTTAACCGGTTTAAGGTACTTTCCTATTATAAGGATTTTTACCTTAAGGAATTTTATATAATTATGCAATTGAAATAACTTTATATATATGTTAATAAGATAATATATTAATTTTATATATAAGTTATCCGATTTTTTTAATAATAAATAATGGTTTAATTTATTATATTAACCATTTCTTTAGAAGTTTTCCTGGAAAGGTATATCTTTTATATAACTTAAGATATACTATTTTTTTAATTTTAAATAAGATTAATCAATATTTAATATTATATTATATTTTTACATTTGCCATTATAAAATTTATAATTGTTTTTACTTCTTTCTAATATAAGTCTCAAAGGATTAAATAATTAACGCCATTAATTAAAACTTTAAATATTAAAATGATTAATCTTAATTAAAATCTTCTAATTATTTCGTTAAATAATCTCTTAAATATAAAGGATTTTACATTATTTATATTATATTATAAGGTTAATATAATATTTAATTATGGATATTTTAACGTAAAATAGTGATATCAAATAGCCGTTTCGATATCTTAATTTTTCTTTTTTATTTATTTGTTTATTTATGGATAATAATTTATTAATATTATTAATAAAGTTCCCAATTTAATAAATATGATTTATTAGAACTTTATAATAAACTTTGGATCTCGATTAAATATGGCTTTAAATGGAATTCCTTAATCATAAAATATGATTAATTTTAATATTATTAATATTTAATAATAAGCCTTATATTTAATATTTCCTAAGATTAATATAACTTTTTTACTAAATTTATAAGTAATGATTATTATGGCATTATATTAAGTAAAACCTTTAATTACTTATAAGGTGTTTTTAAATTAGATAAGAAATAGTTTAATAATAAAATCTTATCTTATAATATAATAAAGAATAGTTATTAAGTTAATTAGTAATAATTTGTTATATGATTTTGATTAATCAATATGGTTTTCTTAATATTAAAGATATTAATATATATATTTACGGATTTTTTTTGACAAATTTTGGATTAAAATATCATTAAGTTTTTGTTTTATTTTATCTACGCCAAAATGATATTTATTATTATATATTATTTTTAACAAGTTTTAAATATATAATAACAGGATTATTAGTTATTATTATCCTATATCTATAATATAATATATAAGGTTATTCATTAATTTATATTTATATTATTTCATTATGTTTTTTTTTTCGTTTTTTACCTTTTAAAGGATTTTTCTTATTTTTTTTAATCTTTTATTAATATTATAACCTTTAATAATTTTTTTCCGGAATGTATTGTTAATAAATACCTTTATAATAATATATCCATTACCTTTATAATAACTAAAATCATTTATTATATCTTCTAAGGTTAATTTCTTAACGTTTTATTATTTTTTTATATTATTTTTTAAATTAAATGTTAATAAATAAAATAACATATTAGGGATTAAATTCATTTTTCCTAAGATATAATATATATTTAAGTTAAATTAAAATAAGTAAAAGGATATTATCATTAACTTTTTATTTATTTTATTAACGTTAATTATTTTTAAAGATATTTAAATAATTATGTTTTTCATTACTCTATAATTTATAAATATTATGACTGGTTTAATATAAGATTTTAATTATATTCGATTTTAACAAATAACTTATATTAAATATATCATTTTAAGTTCCATAGCTTAATATTAGGTTTTTTCATTTTTAATTAATATCTTTAACTGGAATATTATTAGCTTAATTAAGGTAATAAATATTAATTTATTATTTTATAACAAGTTGAAATAAAAAACCATAACTTTGAAGCTTCTTTTCTTTAAGGCATTTATTTTGATAAATATTCGATTATCATAATCTTAATAGGTAAGAATTAATAGGTTGAAAAATTTATTTTATAATATCTTAAATGATTCTTTTTTCGTATCTATTAGTTCAAAATAAATCTTCAACATATACCTTTATTTATTTATAATAATTATTAAAATCTCTTCTTTCTTCTACCTTAATATAAGTAAAGTAATCTTTTAATTTTATAATAATTAAATCTTTTATTAATATTAAGGTATATATTTGCGTAAAAAGTTTATCATATCAATGTAAGTCTTAAAATTGGTTAAATTTTATAACATTTTTATTTTATATATTATTTTAATTCGATCTTTAAATATTACAATATTTTCTCCATTTATAATAAACCCAAATAATTTAATCAAGTTGTAATTTAAAAATAACTTTTTTAATAATAATATAAGTTTAACTTTATTATATATATAAAAAACTTAATTTAAATAACGTTGATATTCCTTTATAATATTATTATAAATAATAATATTATTTATATAAACTTTTATAAAATTATTAAATAATTGGAGGCATTAATTTATAAAACATTAATTATAAATAAATAAATTCTTAAATCTTATTAATACAATATTGGATACTTTTAATCTTTAAGGTAAAATAATTATTATTTAATTTTTATATTTATTTATAATAAGTAGTTAATAAAAAAAAGCTAAGCCATTAACAATATTAAAATATTTCTTTCCTTTTATCTTAAATATAATTTCTTCTTATTAAAAAAATAGGTAAATGTTTATTAATATATATTTATTAAGTAATCGTAAATTAATAATTATTTATCTTTTATATTTATTATTAATGGTTTTTTAAATGATGAAATAAGGATATTTAAATGGTATAAATTTTTTTATTTATTTTAATTTATTAACATTTTATATAGCGTTAAAGGTTTCGTTAAGGAATTTCTTATCTTAAATATTGAAAAGGTATATTTAGCTTAATTTATACTTATTTTATTAATTATTAATAAGATCTATTATTATTTTTTCCTATTCCGGTAATTTAATAATTCCTTACTTTCTTTAAATATTTTATTTCTTTGTTAAATCCTTTAATCTTTTATCGAAGTTAAGATTAATATTATAATAATATACATTATTTTTAGATAGTATCTTAAAGGTTCCATTTGGTTTTATTACTTTAAGTAATAAAGTTGTTATTTTTTTAAAATCTTTACCCCGGAATATTTTCCATATATCTTTTAAAGTTTTTTCGTTTAAGTTTAAAGCATTTTTAATATCATTATTTATATTAAATTTAGCATTAAGAAAATCATTTATCGATAATTCTTATTTTAATAAATTAGTTATTTAGGTTATATTAATTTTTTTTTATATAATGGAGAAAAAGCTATTATTAATGATATTTTTAATAATATTTAGTTTTATCTTTTTATAAATAACTATTTTATTATTTGATTAATTTAAGTAAGTTATTACCTTTAAAGTTAATATATTATGGATATTATATAATATTTTTGGAAAGGTAAAGTTGAATTAATAATTATTACCTTTAGGTAGGTTAATATATTTAATTAGGATTATTATTATAATATGTGTTAGAATAATGAATTAATATATTATTATAATTTTTTGATGTATTATTTTATACGTTTTGAAGAATATAATGGGTATAATAATGTTTAAATAAGATATTATGGTTATTATTATTTTAAGGTAATTAATTATTATCTTATGTTATTCGTAAAAGTTATTGTTAAGTAGTAAATAAGGTTTAAATATTCCTTTATGAATTTATATTTTAACCGGAAAATGAATAATTATTTTCTTTTTATATTTTATAATAGTTAGTATTTTAAGCAAAAATCTTACCTTTTTTGTTATTTTTAAGCTTTTTGTAATATCCTTGGTAATTAATGGTTTAAGTGTATTAAATATCTCGAAATTTTATATGAATTTTATTAATTAATTTCAATTAATTAGTTTATTTGATGTTCTTGAATTAATATAAATTATATTTTTATTCCTTTTATTATTAAAAACTTTAACTTAAAGATATAAATATTGCTTTAATTTATCTTTTTGTTTAAGTTTAAGTTTGGTATCGATTATATCTTTATTGATAATTTAGTTTTCTTTAAGATTTTTCGGTTAATTATTTTTATTGTTTTTAATAGTTAGAGTGGTGGAGTTAAACTCCCCGTTTCCTTATTGTTTATTTATAAAATGTTTATTTATTTTTTCTTTAATAATTGATAAGCAATATTTTAATTTTTTTGATTTATTAAATTTTAAGCTTAATAAATTTATTGATTTTTCTAATTTATTAAATTCTGAGTTTAATGAATCTTTTAACTTTTCTAATTTATTAGATTTTGAGTTTAATAAATCTTTTAATGAATGATAATGATTGTTAGGTTTTAAGTTTAACGTTTTTAATTTAATATATTTATTTATATATATATGTTTAAAGTAATTAAATTTAATGTTGAAGAGTTTATCGTATTTATGATATGTTTTCTTTTCTTTATTTACTTTATTATTTAAAATTAATTATTTATGTTTATTACCATCATTAAAGTTTATTAAATAATTATATTCGTTATTTAATTTGTTATTTTATTCCGAGAATTGATTGGTTAAAAAGTAATTATCCTTTAAAAGTTTTTATTTTATCTTTTTTTTATTATTATTTTAATCTTTAATGTATATTTTATTAATTATATAATTATTATTACCATGTTGATTTAATTTACTTTATTGATGTTATAAATATTTATAATAATTATAACCTCCACTTTATTTTCCTTTATAATAACTTTTCTAGTTGTGATTATGGGGGAATTTACATTAATTATAAGTATTTTGGTTATTATCTTAATGGTAATGATTATATTTATGGTTATTATTATAACGGTCATTATTATAATTACCATTATTGTAATTATTATAACCGTGGTTATAATGGTTATGATTTCTTTAACCGTTACGATTATTACGATAATTATCATAATGATTAACTTATTAATTATCTCGTTGGTTATATTATCGGTGATTATTACGTTATTTATCGTAATATTTATTATTACCTTAATAATCATCACTTTTGTTATTATTATGTTTATTTTAGTGATTATTTTAATTGGTAATGTTATTATTTTAATTAAATAAATTGGTTAATAATTTAAGTATGTTAAAGATATTTATGTTTAAGGGAATATTATAAATTAAATGTTTGTTAATGTTTATTTAAGCGGATTATTTAATTTAGTCTTTTACCTTATATTATAATAATTAAGAATATTATTAACGTTATCATTTATTAAAATATTAAAGGTATTTATTATAAGAGATTCCCTTAATAAAGGGTGAAATTAACACTTATAAGTTAATATTAAGAAAATTGAAGATTTAATTTATATGTTAAATAGGTTTATCCATTTGTGTTAACTAATAATAATGGGTAATTTAAGTAATTTAATCTTTTAAGGAGGTATTTTTTAAGTAATCGTCTTTACCATATCATATCTTTCTTAATATTTTTAAAACGTTAATGATATTAACCTTAAATCGTTCAAAAAGATGTTTTTAATAATATTTATTATTAGTTTAATATTTCCTTTTTTCATTATTATTTAAGGATTAATATTAAAATAATGCTATTTTATAATAAAATTCATATATATAATTTTTAATTTTTTCCTTACAAGTTTTATTAATTATTATATTATTCATTACATTAATAAAAATATAAATATTTCTTTAATAAATATAAGTATTAATTAACGTTACCTTATTAATTAAAGGGTTATTATTTGGTATAAAATATCTAATATTTAATAAAGATTATTTTTTAAGGTTTATTTTATGTTTAATTTAATTAAAATAATATTATTATAAGTTATGATAGTTAAGGATTACCTCGTTTAATTATATTTCCTCAAATATTATTATTATTATATTATTAATTTAATACGCGTATTAATAAATATTATTATTATTAAGTAAATGTTTATTATATTTATCTTTTTATCCATTTTTTTATCCATGTTTATATCCGTTTTTACGTTTGTGGTTATTTTTATATTTGCCTTTTTAATCATTACGGTTATTATTATTATTACTTTAATCATTATTATTATTATTATTTAAGTTTTTAAGGTTAAATTTAAGTATTAATTTAAAACCTTAACCACTTTATTTATTAAAATGTTAATAATCCTTATTATAATATTAAAACATTTTATAATAAACTTAATTCTTATTATAATAATTACTACCTAAGTTATTACCGGCTTAATTACCATATTAATTATCATTATAACAACTACTATTATTATTATTATAAAGGAAGTTAATATATTAACTAATATATTAACATATTAAATCTTCTTAACATTTATTCTTATTAAAGCATTATTTAAGGTTTAAATTATCCATATCATTTCCATTTCTTCCTTAAAATAATTAATTAAGATTTTCGGTTCTATAATAATTTCGTTTATGACTTAAATTATTAGAGCTTTTTAAGTTATCTATATTATTCGGTTTCGTTTACGTTTAAAATTTAAATAATTGTTTAATATAAAAATTAAGATTATTTAGGTTATTATTTAAAAATAAGGGTAAATATAATTATTAATGAATAGATTTAATATTATTATTTAAGTCTTTAAGAATGATTATTTATTTAAGTTTATGTGATCAAGAATGTTAATGAATAGATTTAATATTAATATTTAAATCGTCAAGAATGATTATTTATTTAAGAAATTAAATAAATATTATAATATCTTAATATTTGATGATTTATAATAGATTTAATATCTTTAATAATAAGTTATTATATTTAATCAGTAACTAAGGTAATAAAATAACTAAGGTTATATTAATTATAATATTTTTCTTTCATTTAACTAAATGATTAATTTAATTAAAATATCCCTTTAATAAGCTAAATAACAATTTAACTTATATATTAACTATTCGATTTAATTAAGTGGATATTAAATAATTAAAAAGAGAAGAAAAAGCATCCCTTTATAAAGAATGTTAATTTTAACATTTAATTCCTTTTATTAAGTTTATAAAGGGTTTTCCAATCCTTAAATCCTTTAATGAAACTATAAATCCCAATTTAACGTTTTCATATTAAGCCTTAAAATTTTTTTAAATTAATTTCAACCATGCCTTATTAAGATTAACTCCGATATTACCTATTATAACTTATTTTATTAAGGCTTAAAAAGTTATCTTTTCTTAAAAACGAAAAGATTAAGTAACTTCGTTAATTAAATTTCTAATATAATTAACTAAAAGGAATAATCCTTACTCCGATTAATCAATCTTACCCATTAATTATCTAATTTCGTTTTTTAACCGGTTAATTTAAATTAAAGGTTAAAAATATTAAATAAAATTAATAAAATTAAATATAAATATAAAATTTAAATAAAAAATATATTAATTAATTACCTATATTAAATTATAAAAGAGGGGGGTTTTTAATAAGTTTTATATAACTTAAGAAGAAATTTATAAAGATTTTTACACTTAATAATTATAAGTTTTAATCATTTTTATATATATCTTAATATAAATATAATTATTATCATTATATTTTTAAACGTGTTTAAGATAAGAATATTCTTTTAAAAAATGAACTAATTAAATATAAAGTTTATTTTATACCGATATTAATAAAATATAAAAAAGGTATAATAAAGTTAATGCTTTAGAATTATATAGTAAATTTGGGAAATAAATGTTAATATAAAGTTTTCTTACGCTAAACTTAAATAAGATATAACGTATAAAGTTAAACTTAAAATTAAGTATAAACGTTTCTTATTTATAAAGCTAAAAAAATTCCCACGAATCTTTCGTAAATTAGAATAAAGTTAAGATTAATAAAGATTAGATAAGAATAAATAATTATATTAATTAAAGGATAATAAATATATTAAAATTATATTAAAATTAATCATAAAGTATAAAATATAAGTTAAAAAAGTTAAGATCTTATTAATAAAATGTTATATAAAGAAAAATAAGAATAGAATTTAATTATAAACCGGGAATATATTAATAGGGATTTTAATAAAGCGTTAATTATTTAACGATTTAGCAAATTAAAGATTAAAAAGTAATAAATATTATTAATTAAAAGGATAAATAAGTATTATATTAGCCGCCTGAAAAGGCATAAAAATAAAATTATTAAATATGGTAAGTTAATATGAATAATAGATTTAAAAATTATATTATATAAGATAAATTTATATATGATAATTATATCGGAGAATTGATATAATTATGGGCTAAGCTAAACCAAGGCTTAATCGGAGATAATAATAATAAATAAAGTAACAAATTTTCTCCATTTTCTTAATTAAAGAAATGTAAATATAATGTTAGATTTTCTTTATTTTCTCAGTTAAAAAAGCCTTAAAAAAATACTTTAATTACATTAATTAATATATATTATATAAGTTAATTTAAAGCTTAAAATATTAATCATTAATTATTAAATTATCCACTTTAATTTAACATTTATAATATTATTTAATATTATTAAAATTAAAAATATATAAAACTTTTTTACGTTTTATAAAAAAGGTTTTAACGTTTTATTAGTTATAAGTAATAATTAATTTAATTTTTATATATAAAAAGTTAATTTTTTATAATAAACTAGTTAAATTATATTTTAAAACTTTTTAAAAAGCTTTATTTTAATATATAAACTTAATTATAAAAAGTTAAATTTCGAAAAACTCGTGATTTATATTTATATAAAAATATTATATAAACTTCCTTTTTCTAATATTTAATAATTTATAAAAATATTCCGCGATACCTTTTTTATATTCTTATTTTATTAAGAAAAAAAAAATAAAATATTATATATATCACGTTTTCGAAAAGGAATAATTAAATTTAATGTTCGGTGAAAATACCTTACCTTTCTAATTATAAATTTAAAATATTATCGATTATATAAGAATAAATTATATAAATTTTAATTTCATTAAATAAAGATAATATTTCTTTTATAAGAAAAGAAATCATTATTACATAAATTAAATATTAAAGTTAACTAAATTTACCTTTATAAATATTATATTAATTTTCATATAATAATATATATTGGTAATATATTTTTAAATTAACATTACTTTAATGTTTAAAAAGGTTAAAAAGAATTAACGGATTAATTTAAACTTTTTTTCCTCGAAATAAATTAAGTAAATTTTATAACTTAACTTATAATCTTTAATTAGAAAATAAATCGGATATTTATTATAAATAAAACGTTATATTATTATAAGGTTTATTAAATAATAATTATAAGTAAACTTTATTTATATTATTCTTAATAAATTATATATATAATTAATTAAAGTTTATTAAAAAAAAAGGTTAATTTATATTAAAATTAAATAATATATATAATTAATTAAGTTATATAAGAAATTAAGGAATCTCGAAAAATTAAGAAACTTGAAAAGTTTCGGAAATTTAGGAAATTTAAACTTATTAAATTAATAAATATATTACCGACGGAATTTCTCAAATTATTAAAGTTATTAAATTTATTGAAATTTTTAAACTTATTAAAGTTATTAAAATCGTTAAACTTATTAAACTTATTAATATTAATGGAATTAATCTTTATAATTTTTTAAATAATTTAATTTATAAATAATAAATATATGAAAAAATATATTTTAAAAATATATAAGATTAAATAAGTTATATTTATATAAGGAAAAGAAATAAAAACTAAAATTAAAACTATTTGGTAAATTTATTTAACTTTTTTTAAATTTAATTTATATTCTTTAACTTTTTAAAATTTATAAATAAGGAAAGATATTATTTTAACCATAAAATAAGAAGGTATATATTTATATATTTAAGTTATATATAATTTACTTATTATGGTTATATCATAATATTTTATTACCTTTATTTAAATTAAAGTTAACGTTAAATATAAATTTATTAATAATAATCGTAATAAAATAAGATTAAAATAATTTATAAAAGATTAAGGAAAATATATATATATTATTCCAAATTTTAGAATTATTTATAAATAACTTTATTTACCATGTTATATACGATTAATATTAATACCAATATTTAAATAAATTATTCTTATTATAAAATATTTGTTATTATATTTTATAACCGTTAAAATATTATATTAAATTATTTAATTATTTATTATGCGGTTTTAAAAACTTATAAATTTCTTAATAAATTAAAAAGTTAAGATTTTTAAGTTTAAACATTTTAAGCTTTATAATAAATTATAAGATTATTTATATTAATGAGATTAATAAGATTAATAAATTAATTAACTTTTTATTTCTTAATAATTATATTAATCTTTAATATATATTAAGTAATAAGAAAAGTTATTTATTTAATTGAATTTTAATTTATTATATTAAAAAGTATAAGTTTATCCATATTAACCATTAACTTTACATTATTAAGTATGGATATATTTTTTAATATATTTATAAATTATTTTTTTTACCACGTGAAATTTTTATTATAAATATAAAGTAATTAAAAGGTAAGATTAACATAAAGTTATATTAAAAAAAAGGTAACTATATAATTAAATAACTTTATAAATTATTATGGAAATATTAATAATAAGTTATTAATATATGAAAAAGTTTTTATAAAATTTATTATTTTAGAATAATTTTAAACATTTAATGGAAGTGTTAAATCTTTATAAAAGGGGATGATTAATATCCTTACTTTATAATTATTATTATTATTATTAAAGAATGGGTTATTTAAGTTTTTTATTTATTATTATTATTACCATTATTTCTTTATTAATTATTATTATTTTTTTTATCATTTTCACTTTCGTTATTATTATCATTCCATCTTTATTTATATATATATTAATAAGTTAAATTTATATCAGAATATAATCATAAAAACTTTAAATATATTATTCTTAATATAAAACTTTATCTTTTATTAAAGATTTTCCGATTTTTTTAATAAATTATTTATCATTATTTAATTATATCCGGAAATCTTTATTAATCTTATAATGGTATTATTTTATCTTATTATTTTAACCTTTTAAATAAACTTAATATGTTAATTTTATTTATAAGTTATTATTTAATTAAATTAATATTCATTAATAACATTAAATTAAAACCATTTTTATAAGGTTTTTTCTTACTTAAAAATAAACATTATAATATTAATCTACCTTAAATAATATACGTAAAATTATATTTAAGTTAAACTAAAATTAAACTTATAATATATTATTCGTTAAATTAATATATATATTTATTTAACGATATTTCCTTTAACATAATAATCATAAATATTTATAATAATATATAAAATGATTATATCTTTTTTCCGATTATATTTTAACTTTTTAATTATTTATTCTTTAATATATTTCTTTTTAACTTTATATTAACCATTTAATATTTATACGTAAATATTATTAACATTAATTAAATTATCATTACCTTATATATTTAATTTATATTTATTTACTTTAAAATTAATAAAACTGAAATAAAGTTATATATATTAAAGGGAATTCTTTAATGATAATTTATCCATTAATAAAATGTTAAAATTATAATATATAATAAGAAAAATAATTGATAATAAATTTAATAAAGTCGGAAAGAAAATAATAAGTGATAAATTTAATAAAATGGCAATAAATTATAAGTTTAATAAGTTAATAAACCTTTTATATTATTTATCATTCTTATATTTATTCATAATAATAAAATGATAAAGAAAATTATAAAAAAGGTAATATAAACGGTTTTTATCGTTCGATTATAAATAAAAAATATTATATATTATTTAAAAGTCGTTTTTATAAACCTTAAGTAATGTTTATTAATAATTTTCTTTATATATAATTATAATTTCCAATTCGTAAAATAATTACCGGAATATAATATAAGGTAAAAACGGTATTATCATTATAACATTAAAACCTTTTTATATAATAAATAAGTTTTATATAATTTTATTAAAATTTAATTAATGTTAAAATAAAAAATTATTTATCTTATTTTATAATCGAATATTTTATACGTTAATTAATTATAAAATAAACATTACTTATTTTATTTATATTTAAATTAATTTTATCATATATTTACTCGTTATATTATACACTTTTAACGGTTCGAAATTACTTCTTTAATTTTAATAAAATAAATTTATATCGATTTAAATTAATAACGGTTATATTAATGATAAATCGTATTTTTAATATAAAACTTTATTTAAATAAGTTAATAAAATTATTAAAGATTTATATAATCGATAAGAAAAATTTTAACGACGGTTAAAAAAACTTTAATATAATTTAAAATAAACGTCTTTTAAATATATTTAAAAATTTTACCTTTAATTATAAATTAATAAACTTTTCCATTTTAAACTTATAATATTTTATTAAAAATATGGTAATTTTAAAAGGTAAAAATTATTAACGATTTATAAAGAAGTAAATTTTATATATTAACCGATTCGTTCGAGATAATAATTATTAACTTAAATATACATTTAATTTTCTCGATTTATTAAAGCGTTATTTTAAATACGGGATTATATAAAATTTATTTAAATAATTTTAATGTTATTTATCGTAAAAATTTCCGTTAAAAAATCCGAATTTAAATTAATAACTAATTTAATTAATATTATTAATGGTAAAAAATGTAAAATCTAACATGTGTTAAAAAATATTTCATAATATATTAAATAAATGTAAATTTACCATATGTAAATTTATTTATTAAAATTTTACTTACTTATTTTATTTTATTATTATCTTTAATATAATTATAAAGATTATTAACATGTTATAATTTTAAGTAAATATTAAATAACATAAAAATTTTATTATTCGTTTATAATTAAAAAAAGGTAATTTTTAAAAAGATATTTATATATTATTTTAATTTAAATATAACGTTAAAATTAACTAATAAACGTTTTAACGATATTTAATTAAATAAAACCTTTATAAAAATAAATTAAATATCGATATTATAAAAGAAAAAATCCGTTGGTTTTTTAAAATAAAATTATTATATTCATATATTATTAATTATATTAAATAAAAACGGCTTAATATTAAATTATTAATATGATTTTTTAAATGTAAATTAATTAAATGAAATAAAGTTTAACGAAAATAAGTAATTTATATTCTTAAATTAATATAATATATATAACATTATTTTTTTTAAAAAGATTATCGCGACGAAATAATTTTAATTTACCTTAAATATAAAGATAATATTAAAATTATTTAAGCTTTCTTTATTCGGATTTAAATAAAGAATAATATAAAGAAAAAAATTATTAACTTAAATAAATAATTGTAATATATAAGAGAAATAAATTAATTTTTCGAAACTTATACATAAATATTAAATATTTTTAAAGATTTAAGGAAAGATAACATTCGAAAATATATTCGAAAATATATTTATATCTTTATTATAAAAGATAATATATATAATATTTATCGTTAATAATATTTAAATATTATGTAATAACGCCGTGAAAATAAGTTAAATTATAAAAAATTAAGATATAAAAAATTTATAATTTTAAAGCTTAATTTTATATGGTTTATAAATAATTATATAAAACTTTAATTTATTAAATTTAAAATTTATATTTACATTAATATATATTTTTATAAAATTTTATAATATAATATTAATAAATTTAATTCTTTACTTATAAATATATTACATTAATATTTATTTATTATTAAAAGGTTTAAATTTCGATTATAATATATTCGAATAAATTATAAAGTTAAAATATTATTAATAACCATAACTTAATTTTAATTAATTTTATATAATAAATTAATAATAATTATAATAAATATAAATGATATAAACCATTTTTATTCTTAAAGTTATATGTTTTAAAATTCACATAAATAAAAGATAAATAAAAAAAATAAAAAAATCAAATAATGGTAATAATAATTATTTTTAAAAGTTATATATTATTAAATTATAAATATAAAAATATTATAATCTTCTTAAATTTAAATTAACATTTTTAAGATTATTTTAAACATTTAATTAATATAAATAAATTCGATAATAACTCGATATTAAATTAAGTTATAATATATATTATTTACGATAATATAATATAACGAAAAATTATTAAGTTTATTAAAGATTAAAATATTTATTATATTAAATATTATTTAAATATAAATTATATTATCACCGGTTAAATTAATAAAATATAAAATAACTTTAAAAATATTAATATTTCAAATTATAGTTAAAACATTATAAATGATTTTATAATAAAATAATTAATAAATAATTTAAAGGAATTATTAATTAAATATAATTTTAATAATTTCTTTACATTAAAAATATAACGTATTTACGACGAATAATTAATAAAATACCCGTTAAAATATATAAAAGATTTAAAGAATTTATATATATTACATTATTTCAAGTTAAAAATTTACCTCGAATAATATATAATTAAAAATAAAGAATTAAAATTAAAATTTAATAAATTCCCTCACGGTGATCCGAAATAATATAAAGATTAATTAAATATTTATAAGGATTAAATAAAAAAAGTATAAAAGGAAGTGTAAAAATAAAGAAAAAAAGTTAATAAGTTTATTAATTAATTCGAAATAAATATTTAAATTATATAATAATTATATTATTTATTTAATATATTTTTTTAAAAATTACATTTATATATAAAACTTATATTAACTTTTTTAAATAATTCTCGGACTTTTTCGAGGTTATTTTTATAACTTATTTTTTAATAAATCATTTTTACCTTTTTTTTTAAAATAAACTTTTTACCTTTTTTAAAATAAAATATTTAAACTTTAATTATTAAATCTTAAATTAATTACCTTATATTAATTAATTTTAAGTTTATTATTTTTATTATTTAACTTAATTATTTACGCATTATAAAATTTATTAACGAGGTTTATCTTTTTATTATTTATATAAAAATATTAATAATATATATATTAAATTAAAATAAATAACTTAATAATTAAATATAAAAATCTTATATATTAATTAAGTAATTAACTTTTTAATAATATATAAATCTTTATGAAAATATTTATAATATTATAATATTATAAAAAGTAATAACCACTTTAAATAAAATATTTTTTTTAAAAATAAAATTACATTTTTTCCATATTTTTTTAAAGTATTTTTTACTTTAATTAATGATTTACCATTAATATTAATTCGTATTAAATATATTAATAATTTTACTTTTAATTAACCTTTTCGAATTATATATTACGAATAACTTTATATTATATAAAAATTATTAATATAAATTTTTTAAATAAATTAATACTTTATTAATTAAAAATTTTAAAACGATATAAAACGTAATAACTTATTTATAACTTAATTAATTTAAATATATTTATTATTTTTTACCTTTAAAATTTTTTATTTTAATTTAATATAAAGTTATAAATAATTTTATTTTCTTTAAATAAATAAAATTTCGAATAAATAAAAAATATATTTATAATTATATTTTATATATTCCCATTATAATATATAAAACCATGTTTTAAAATTATAATATTAATTAAAATAAGTTAATTTATTTTTATTATTAAATTATTAAACCTTTTAATTATATTTAAATAAATAATATATTTAATTATATATTAATTTATATATATTTATATAATATTTATATAAATATTATTATAACCTTTATATTTAAATATAATAAAAAAGGTAATTA
>MU400470.1:0-21441 GCA_022578955.1 Hypoxylon sp. FL1857
ATTATATTTTTATATAATTAATATTAATGAAATTATTTAAATATAAAATAATAAATATATTATATAAAAAATAAAATAAAAATTATTAAAAAAAAATAAACCCTCGATAAATAAATATGTTCTTATATAAGCATATATAAAATAATTTAATGATTTAATAAATATTAAGGTTCAATCCATTTTTTATTTCCTAATTTAGCTTAAGCATTTTCGATTTTTTCGATTTTGGCACAGTTCGCTAATCCGGCTACCATATCCGTCTCAGATGTTTCCCTCGAAGGTGCGCCAGACATAGACTCGGACGCCACATCCACCTCGAGTAGCAGTTCGACCTCAACTGTTAGATACAGCCATGAGCCATTCCGGGACTTCCAACACCGCGTTATGTCCCTGGCACTTGAGAAATTCTGGGTCGACGCGAGGTCTGATGAAATCACTATAGAACGTCACCCAGGGGTTGGATATAACCGCATTATTGGTATAACATGGCGTGACAGAAATAACCCTGACGTGAAGATTCAGTATATCCTAAGAGTCCCACGGTTCGATGCGGCTCCGGTGGATAATAACGTTGCGGCCCTACTCTTCATACAGAGACACTCTAAGATTCCAGCCCCAAGGGTTATCTCGTTTGACGATTCTCAGGAGAACCATCTTCACTCACCATATATGGTCATTAATCGTCTGGTAGGAAGCAGCCTGAACGTGTCATTTTCCAAGCTATCTCATCAAGACCGGCGTCGGCTAACCTTAGAGATAGGGGCGAACCATGCCGCAGGTGCGAGGCGGAACAAGAAGAATGTACTATGCACGACGAGACCTATAACAAGGATGAAGACTGCCCTAAATGCAAAGACGAAAAGCAAAGCTGCCCGAAGCATTCCAGGGGTAAATGTGAATACACGGCCACCGAGAATCGCTGGTACTGCTCAGTTCACCTGACGGTCTGTTCTGATCATCCAGAGGAAGAGCCATACTTTGAGTCGGTCGGGTGTCCGAGCTGCAATGTGCATTAGCCTTGATCCAAGGCGTGGATGATACCTACCTGGTAAAAGCCACCTCCCTAGCACCTGTGAATTGTGTTTATGAGAAGTACGAAGGGAACTTCTACGTGCCCAACTGATCTGACGTTTATCGGCCCCTTTCTGGGCGATTGTATGAAATGAACATCTCAAGAGCTGAATTGAGTTGGATGGTGATCTAGCTCTGTCACTACGTTTTCACCTTATGGTGCAAGTAGACAAATGATGCAAGTCGCACTTGGGCGCACGGGCTGGGCTTTCGTTGCGTGAGTTGAATATGGTCGCGTCAAACATGTTTTAATTTCGTTATTTTACGAAATCTGATGGCCTCCATTTACTTCTCATGCTTGTACAAATGTCGACCACTCATCATGCTCATCAAAGTGACCATGCCTTGGCTCTCTTTAGTATTACCTGTTGTGTACCTCCTTATAGCGTGTATTTTAGACAAACCACTAGAACTGAGGTCCGATCCTGAGCTCTCGCGGATGTCAGTTTTGGCCATACTCGCCAAGCCCTATGGCCCGAGTAGCATTCAACCACCTACCCACCTTAGAGGTATGTGAATACCGTTGATAAGCTCCTGGAAGGCTCGCCTAATTCGAGAGGATGAGGCGAAATGAAGTGACTCGAAAGCTTCAAGGATCGTCACTCAAATCATTCATCCCCATCCCCATCCCTTTTCCTCACAAGCTCGGTCCTAAAATCCAACCCCGCATCCTGCCTTACAACACCGTACAGGGACGATGAGTCCAACTTCCTACATCCGTTCTGCTTTGAATACTCCTTGGCTTTCTTCAAATTCTCCAGCGCCGTATTAGCGACCTTGAGCTGAACGCCTGCCTGTGCAGCACAGTCGACGCCATGTCTGACATCCTTGAGCTCCAGATCCAAGTCTGACCACGGGCTCTGGTCTTTGCTGGGCGCGTACACGCCGCTCGTCATGCGGACCGAGTCTGAGTGCGCCAGCGTCCCGAAGTTGAGCTCTAGAAGCCGCTCTAACATTGCCGAGCCTAATCCGGTTTTCTCCGCGAAGACATGGGCTTCGGCTATGAGCTCCATAAGACCTGCCAGGAGGAAATTCCTATATTCGGGGCATATTCGTCATGTTAGAAGGCTTGTTCTGGGGCTCGGCGCGAAAATCATGGTCTGAGACACGTACCCTGCTGTCTTTAGTAGAATCGCCTTTTGGGGCTCCTCGCCGACGATTAAGACCTCACGCCCAATGACGCCAGTGAGAAAGGGGCTGATCTTATCGTGGACCGCCTTCGGACCTCCGAACGCAACGAGCAGCCGTCCCTCTTCAGCCACTGGCGTCGCACCGAAGACAGGCGTGGCCGCGAACTCGGCCCCCTTTTCTCTCAACTTCGCGGTAAGTGCTTTGGTTGTATCGGGGTGGATGGTAGTCGTATCGACTATGATCTTTCCCGCTATGTCTCCTGAACCTAGGATCTGTTCTATAATTGACTCCACTGCCTGATCGTCGCTAGCCTATTTATTCCCCTTTGTTAGCCTTGGGTATATTGTTAAATAGAGCGAGAACTGTATAAGTGAGATGGTGCTAGGACTTGCTGAGATGAATATCACATCACTCTCGCTAGCGACCTGGGCCACGTCCCGGCACCGGATACCCCCGAGCGCCTCAAGCGCGTCGCCGCGGGAGGCCGTCCGGTTGAAGAAACGGAGCGGCTCATACCCCCTGGATAAGAGGTGCTTGTGGATGTTCTTGGCCATTGCGTTTCCCATGCTACCTAGACCGATCCAGCCCAAGCGCAGGTCAGACTGAGGTGGGTTAGTGGAAGTCGTCGTGGCCATTGATTCAATTGGACTGAAGCAATATTATTGAAGAGTTCTGACCTAACTATTGGAAAGGAGCAATTGATGCGAAAGCCGATATAAGGATGGGGTTGGATTATCTGACACGGAGCGAAGTCGGATGGACTCACTGACTGCTAGCCATCGTGTAACCACTCCGGCTTGGAGCTATGTTGTACGCAGTAGTACCTGAATTTAAGGACTTTTCCATTGGTTACCCCTACTCTAAGTAGGTACGTGGGTATCATAGGCGGCTCTACTCTATCTAAGTGGATTGCGACGTTGGTCTAAGGGAGTTGTAGAGTCTGAATTACCCATGTAGATAGTTCTATATGTCTCTGGGTAACCTAGTATGAGCAAATATTCGCTAACATGAAGCTGGAGATGGCTTTACTGACACGCCGTTAGTTACCATCACTCTATTTACACCAGACCATCCCATAATGCGCTCATCCACTCAGGTCATAAGACTAACGAGGGATCGCAACCTCCTAGCCGCGCGCTCTTCGCCTTGCCGTCCAAGATGATCTCACTGACCAGCTTCCCTGTCGCAGGCGCATTCTGTATGCCCCAGCACGTGTGCCCTGCCGCGACGATGAGCCCTTTCGTGTCGCCTACCTGGCCTATATAGGGGCCTCCTTGGGGTAAGTAGCACGCCTGTTTTGCCAGCACTTGTCCGTCTTTACCCAGCTCGTCGCTGATTCCGCCGACCTGATATATGATGTCATCGCACCGCGCCGTATCAACTTCGACCTCGGCCGTCGTTAGTGGTAAGTCGACAACGTTATCTGTAGGACCGCAAGCATACGCGGTGCCGTCGGGCCGCGCGTAGATTTCGGGCTCGACGATCTGCGGTCCTCTGAGTGGCCGCTGGGAAGTAGGCGCTCCCCTGGCCTCTTTGGGTGTTGGTGTGGGGAAGCCGGGCGGGAGCATGATCGATGTGAAGAGCGCATATGCGGACACAGGTCTCGGCGTCTTGATGACGACGCTATGTGCTCGAGCAGCGGTGACGGGGATCTCAGGTAAGAGACGTCGGGTCCAGGGCCCAGCAGCTACCACGCAGTCTGTTGTCGGTAGTGTTTCCTCCTTGCCGTCTTTCACGTATGTCACACTTTCCACGCTTTTGCCGCCGGCTGTCTTGTTGATAGCCGTAACCCTGGCGCCTGTCACGATCTTCACTCCCTTATCTTCCGCAAATTGGGCCATACTTCGCGTGAATAGCTCAGGATGCACTTGCGCCGTGTTATCTGGTGTACCCATCCCCTCATAGGCGGCCAGGGATTCCTCCGTATCTAGCCAATCCAGGTCTTCAGGGGCGCCCAGCTTCCGAAGAGCTTTGGTGTCCTTTTTATGGTCTTTATGAAGGCCCTTTGAACCTTGCTCTGCCCCGCTGCTGACAGGTTCCTTCTCGCCCGCATTTTTTCCACCTGCGCCGGTACCACTGAAGCCAGGTGGTAGACGCGCGCGACAATCGATCTGGCTAGCGTAGCACCGTCTGTATCCCCATCTCTTGTCGCCACCATGCTCTTCTGCCAGCTCGTCGTGTAGCTTGAAGCTCAATGGCACGATATTCGACGGGAACGCCCAGAGCGCGAGTAAACCGCCCGCTTTGCCGCTTGCGCCACCAGCGATTCCGTCGTGGGCGGGGTTCTTCTTGGCTGCCGTTGCGGGGTCGGCCAATGTGGCTGGATCCGTGATGCTATCCGGGGTTCGGCCTCCGGCGCTGCTCGACGAGGCTTCGAGGAGAGTTATGCGGTGCGTTCCCGGGGAGTAGGAGGAGTGTCGGGTGAGGAAGTAGGCGGTGCAACATCCGATGATGCCACCACCTATTATGGTGATGTCCTTTGGCGTTGAGGACATCTTGTGAGTGGTAGAGGTGGTAAGGAGGCGGAGCGGGGTTAGACTAAGCATTCATTCGGACTGCGTTCATCCCCATTGCTTCGTTAATCTCAAAACTGAGAGTTTGAAGCTCGAAAGAATGCTTTGTTATTAGATGCCTGTCCTTTATGTAATGGTGGGGCGTGGGAAGGTTACGTCACTATCCTCTATCAGCATATACTTGGTTCCACTTTAATATCTTATGATTCCGAGGTCTATTTCACTGAAAAGTTCAGTAAAACTAGGTATTATTATAAACAGCTGTTCATGATAAAGACTTAGGTATTGGCTAGGAGTTGACATCCGTATATATTGGTTGATACCACACGTATTTCCCACAGCTTCCCGTAGCTTCGGCTAGCAACGGAGACATTATACCCCTATTTCCCTCTCTTTATAGGAGGAGGTATACACGAGTTTAGTCTGAAAGAAAGCCGTCATTGAACAAGAATTAAGTATTACTATTAAATGAAAAGTATCTAGCTAAACAATAAAATAAACATGGTAAACAATGCAAACAATTAAACATCAGAACTGTACCTAAGCTAAGGTACCTTGCAGTTCGAGCACCTCCCTAAATGTTTCGTATCATAACAGACAAAAGAAAAAATCCACCTCCAGCATGCTTACCCCTTTCTACCCCTTTCTTTAACACACTCTGCTTATTTTCGACGTATTCTTTTCTTAATCTTTTGAGCTCGACTGAATGTCCTTTCGGGCGCGATAGCCTTAATGCCCCGGATAAGCTTCTGCTTGACCATCTGGAGCCTTCGATCGATTCGTGAACTAAAGATATAAAAGCTAGAAGGATTAGATGTCAGGACTTTTCTCCCATCTGAAGACTCGTCAATGTGATGAGCTCCGCTAATATCTCCGTCGCTAGATATTTCATAGGTGCCTTCGACAATATTATCTGCCACATTATTACCTCCAGGAGCGATCTCCCTAAATATACTCTCTTCGGGAGTCGCTTCTATATGTGTAGTTTCTTCGGTTACATCTTCGGGTACATTATCTCTCTGGCCTGCTAGAGAGATGCCAGGCGGAAACTCTGCTGAAGTATAGGGGCTGTATGGGGGCAGCATACTAGGGGTATAGAGAGGAAGAAACTCGCCGCCAAACTCAGCTTCGAAGCTGGCATCGAGCTCAATTTCCTCTCCGCCAACATTGATAATGCGTGGCTCAGGTTCAGTATTGTTGTCTTGATTAGATGTAAGAGTGAAATTTGTTTCCGTCATGCTTGGCTCTTCATTAATATTGTGTCCTGGTATAGTAGGGGTGGGGAGCTCTATTATTCCTGCATCCATCGCATCGATCTCTTCATCTGTATATATCCTTAGAGTACTAGGGAGCTTAACATTTCTGGAGCCGCGTATGGGTTCTCCAAAGTTTATTTCCAGCATATAGTCGATGAAAGTGTCAACATCATCCCAAAAGGGCTTCGTTATGATTTCATCCGCTTCCCCAGGTGTTATAACATATTGATAATTATCGAATGCGTAGTTAATCATGAGACTTTGTCTAAAACGTTTACTACCCGAACGCGACTGAAATAATACGAATCAGCAATACGTTTCTAGCTAATGCTTAAGGGGCTGAAGGCTTTTCTCGGGGACTATCACTTCTAACTTGTAAAAGTCCTAGCTCCCAAGATAGGCCAAACAGAGACATAGAAATACTTATATTTACATACAAGGGAAGGAGCCATAGCTGCCGCCGCAATAAAAGGTTCCCTCAATTGAAATCCTTGCGCTGACACCCTGCTTTAAAAAAAAAATAAAAGCGAACGCGGCTTGTTCTTTCTTGGGATACGGTTGGAAATTGGTTCGATGATAATATTAATAAATCTCGTATGGCCTTATTTTTTTCAACAACACGGACAGCTTTGAGATAGCCGAGCACGTTGTATCTAGTTCCGTATTTACCTCCTATGTGCACCACAAATATGCTTAGCTGTCCTGTTGCGTACCTAACCATCCTCGCGCACTTATATTACAGGGGTTGAGCTTGTGTCATTCAACAGGAGCTCTCGCAATGGTCTAAGGGATTCACTTGTCCGTAAGCGCTATTGTGTGCTTTATACCATCACAATACTGTTGTCATAGCTGGTATCATTTGTAGGAGCCACGAGCAATTTCCTTTGTTCTTCCAATACTCTTCCACTACCGTCAACACAAGCCAATGTGCATGATTCAAAGGGCCTATATGAGCGAAGAACGAGTCCATCTGATTCGAGACTTTCCATTCTTCGGGTTTCCATCTTCATATCCTCAACTACACCTAACTCTATTTTAGGTACGTAAACATCTGAGATATAGACAGGACGGAACCTCACCTTGAAGATGGCTCCTGCACGGAAGCCGGAGCAAGGGACACCTCAAAGGCTCCCTTGGAAACTAGAAAGGGAGCTTAGAGTAGGGTTTACCGACCGAAGCGACGACCCAGATAATGGTGATCCAGATCTCGTTATAGGGAGCCCATCAGGTTGCTTCGGTGTTCGCCATCTATCCCCCGAGAGAACAACTTTTACTTTCCATCACAAGGCGATGGCTTGTTCAAGGGAGTGTATTTGTTACCTTAGAGGGACGGATGGATACCACACATACCAAATCCCAAGCGAGCTCGAAGCCCTTCGAATATACCTCATTATCCAAGGACGGTACCGAATGGAACCAAAGTTTGCGGCTATGGTTGTTATGAAACTGTTCTTAGGTCTAGAAATCCCAAATGGGATTAATTATAAATGGTGGTATTAATCGAAACGCGGACTATTAAGTACTGCGAGCAAGGGGGACCATTTCAATTTTTGGCGCAGTTGAAATACTGAGCTCCCTAGTATCAGAGGGTCGCAATCACTTTCCAAAGAAACAAGTCGCGAACTGGTAGAGAATATCGAACATAACCAGTACATTCAGTTCTCCTTTTGGCCCCAGCACAAACTTGTTATGTAGGCCCATTCTAGCTCATAACAGAGGCAATCCCAAAATTCCCACTGATTCTCGAACACTTCAAAGCACCTACCTACCCAACTGACTCAACCCTGCCATTTGACTCTCATTTCTCTGAAGATACTGACTTACCATTCCCATTGGCAGAAGATCCGGGTCGACGATATTCATGCCACCCAAGCTGCCCATGATTTCTGGTCCGTAAAGCTGGGCTACCCATTTCCAATACGGTTTCATGGAATCCCAATCTTCTGTGATTCTTCTTAGACCTTTTCTTCGTAACAGGTTCTTGATCCCACTTCGAACTTTTGAATCAACGTACTTAATACCATCGCCCTCAGGGACCTTCAGTAGTCGTGTGCATACTTGATGGAGGGTGTTATAGAAGCTGTAGCCTACATATTCATGATAACGGGCAAACTCCTCAAAGCTCATGAGATCGCTCCTCATCTCGGGCCACAAATTCGGATCCGGCACGGGCCTAGACATACATGTAGAGAACATCTCATACATGTTGTCAGTTTTTCACTGCTTGAAGACAAGTTTTCTCATACTATGGTGCCTGAAACGCATCATAGAACAATCGAATCATGTTTCGTCATTGTAATGCCGTCAATCAGGTACATGGCATCCGCCTGCTACCCAAGAGGTTGAAATAGTAATAAGGCTCCGAATTAGCAATGAATGTCTTCCCTGGCCACACCTAAACGTCACGAGCCAACTTTCCAGAATAGGTACCTGCCCAGTGTCTAAAAGCCTGATGTAATACTAAGATGACTATCTCCAGCCGTACTGTCAATATTACCTAAATCACTTAACATGATCACCTCACGATCCCCTTCGTGCCCCTCTAATTCTCTCCATCCCCTATTAGTCCGATTCCCGGACGGCGGGTTCTGCGATGAAAAGCCCGTTTGGGTATGCGATGAATGGGAAGCTATCTGCTTGTTGTGATTACTGATATGATGGAATAAGCGTGGAATGTATGGGAAGCAGGCTACGAGGAAAATGGTGGTGAATTCGGCGATTCTAAGACGGGATGTCAATGCTAGCTAAACCGTGAGATTACGGCACGAGAATACTAGACTTACGTCCACTGACCTACGGGAGCGATGGCCCACGTAATATCTTCCGTACGAAACAGTTTGACAGTGTAGTAGAGGCGCACCGTACTAGCAGCGCAAGCACTAGATTCCTCAATTAGCACTTCTGCTTGGAGAGTGCTGCTACCAGGTAGGTATAGGAAGTAGGCAATCAAAGCGAACGTTCGTACAAGGTGCCAACTGCAAATACCGCCGCAGCACGGAGTTTCTTCGCCGTTGGTAGTTGTAATCTTGAGACGGCCGCCAGAGGAACGATGAGGATCGCATAATCAGAGACCATATTAATGGCGCTGCCACCAATTACGATTGCAGACGAACTGATACAGCGACCTTCGATATTGGGTTGCCAGATCTTCTCTCTGGGAATGCAAGTAAAGATGAAGGATATTCCGATAGAAAGAGCAAATAAAAAGTTCACCCAAATCAAGGTCCAGATGGCTTTGTATGTAATATTATTTCGATGGTGGTCGAAGAATATCAATTCAATCTGGCGGAGGACTACATACTTGGCCGTGAACATTGTCAAGCAGTAGATAATCTCGGAAATATTCTGTAACTGGTGCCGGGCTTCGAGGTCAACTACCTTATCCAATCCATGGCCGTCCACTACGCAATATTGAGCTATAGACGAGAGTTACTGACCTCAAGACTTTTGGCGAGACTAGCGATAGTTACGTCCCACTGTATATCTAAAGTTAGTAACTTGAACTTAGAAGTCGGTACAACGCGATAAGCGCTATGTGCCTTCAACAATGCAGAATGTATCACAAGTTCAAATATTAGGCTAAAGAAGGTTTCTTACTTGATGTCTCCCGTCTCCATATTCACCACAGGTTATAATTAGGCCGATATAGGTGATGAAGCTTGCCTGCATATGTTAGTTTATATAAAGATCATCATCAACCACAAATCCGCATACTAATGAGAGTAATTGGACGTCTAAAGAATATTAGCTCCATCTTCCCCTAGATAGGTAGACATTCTTACAATCGTCAAGATTGAACATTTTCAACTGGACTCGGATGTAAATCCGCCCGCCGACGAAGATCAAGCAAAGAGCCAAGCAGATCGCGGATATGGCAATCCGCTCGGGCTGTAGAGAATGAGGATTGACAAAATTTGGCTCTACGCCGGGGGGTGGGTAGAGCGCTGGCGTATTGCTAGGATCCATGTTTGATATATCACGATGGTCTCAACATAAATGAGAATTAGTGGTAGAATATGGACATTGAGTACAAAACACTAGATGGCTCTCGACTGATAGGTCGAAGGTGGGGATAGCTAGGTAGAAGGTTGAATCTACATAGGCATTACTTGTCGTGAAATATTGCCGGATAACTGACATGACCTCATGGCGTAGTAATACAATCTGATGAATAGGTAGGTATCTACTTGTTTATTTCCTTGCAACCTTGCCTTGTTGTTGGTACGAGTCTCCCACGCCGCTCGTAGGCATGAGGAAGGCTCGAGTTGAATACACCATCAATCTGCATGGTTAGGAAGGTCAAATATATCTGAGGCTCTATTACTGGGCGATGGAACCACACATATGGGATGCATGCGGTATGTTGAAATCGTACAACCAACAAGTTGCGTCCATACTGGCACATGAAGCGAGACTTTCTCCCCGGTGACTTATATTAGCATGGCAGCACCCTGTATTCGCCTCCATTGTAAGACATACTATCTTCGATGATTTATATGACGAACATTAAATGCTGTAGGTAGTTATCCAGGAGTTCTTGTCGAGTGCTTTTTGGGAGTCTGGTGTAGGAGGTAGGCATCTGAACCAATTAGGTTCTTCTATACGCCACCATCCGCGTATTGAATGTGGTGTAACATCGAGCCGGTATTCATAATTGGGTAGTATTTGATGTAACCTTTCATAAGAGTATCGGTACTTGCTATTGGCTTATTCTCCGGGTGACGAACGGCCGTAGGCCCCGACCCAAAGCGGAATTCCCTGCATGCGCTCCCAGTGCGGGTGGTTACAATGGCTTACCGAGGGGCGCGCACATAATAGGCCTTACGTTTGCCGATCACCATGCACTTCACTTTCGCCTGTATCCACGTTATGACAGCCTCGTTTTGGTCGTGGGTTGCCCTGATCAGTCGTCTGCTAGGCTACCTACATAATATAGAATCCCTTATATTATAATGATATCATCCTGCAAATACAACTTCGGACTATGCTATAATCCTTCTGTGGAAGTCAGATGTGTTGTATTCTATTTTACCTTGATACTTGCGAACGTCTCAGCATTGTTATTTGCGTCTATCAGGGTGCCAATCTCTCCCTGCAGGATGCCTACCTGCTGAGGGGATGCGGGTGGGATCTGGGATTGTTGGTTGTGAATCTTAACAACATGTATCTTGGCATTATGATATGTGTACTAACATCTTAGATGCATTTATGTTAATAAGATACCTAAATCTCGGGAGAGTAACTGCGGACGAACATTAGAGGTACCCGTGAGAACAGTAGATATTTCTATTTAACTCCATGGTATGAGTTAAAAATATAAACGTATGCCTTTACAGAGGAGATTGGAAAATATGGTAAATTGTTTCGAAGTACTTATCTACCATTATACGCGTCAAGTTGATTGTCGATCTAGATACATGTATGCAGATCCCGCACTGTCTAACATGCAAGGTTTTACGAGGTAGACACCTAATTATGAATGGCGTAGGACTTGTGATACCCATAGCAGCTGAGTTTTCTGTCTATAGCGACTTGTTTCTCAGGTTGTGATAGGTGAAAAACACGCAGGAGCATAAGGGTTCAGCTCCCCTAACATTTCCCTCTTCAACCTCCTGGATCCTCCTTTTCAGGAGCTTTGTCTTGCTAGATACCGGAATGACGCTATGTTTGCGTACTACCGTGAGTCATTTCGAAAGCAGAGATTTTGCCATATCAGAAGCCGCAAAGACTTCAATAGAATGATGGCTTCTCGGCTATTATATCAAGTCAAATGGACCCAAACAACACGCGCTCGCTCGCTCCACCACCAAGTGTCAAGCTAAATTTTGTTAACCCATCACTCTTCAGCCACGTCTTATTGCTGTGTCAGTGGCAACTTTATTTCTATGCACCTTTAGCATTTCCGCTCGGATTTACACGCGGGTTGTCATTCTCAAGCAGTTTTGCCATACTGACTGTGAGCGTGCGCCTGCGAACGTACTTTTGAGTTCAGATTAATATTAACTTATATTTAGGTGCTCCTTTGCTTGCTGGAGTGAGTTCTATTGCCTCAAAAGACGCGCCTAGAGGCTTAATTCTTTAGGCATTGTTTGCGGTTTTCACGGCCCTCTCAATCATAAGTGGTGAACACGGTCAAGGGAGGCACCAATGGGATGTTACTGAAGCCGACGACGACAAATTGCTTTAAGTAGGTGTCCTATTCAGGGGGTAAACGTTGGTACAACGCTGAAATAGTTGCAGTACCTCAATATTCTCGAAATTCTATATGGGCCAACCATGTTTTTTGCTAAATATGCTGTATTAATTCCGCGGCTGCGATTATTTCTACAAGTACGATCAATTTGATATCTAATCTTACACTTCTCGTTGTACTTCTTGCAGGTATATGGGCATTGCAGTTACCACTAACGAGGAAATTCGGAGCTGTAGCAATATTTGATGTAGTCATTTTGTATGGTATCCTGTTGCTAGAAATACCCCATTTTGTAAGAATGGACATATTAACAAGAACCAGCGCAGTCATTTCTAGTACATTTCGCCTCTATTATTCGGTTAAGCCGACATGGACCCGAGACTACAGTTAGGCAATGGAGCCCACATTTTGCTGGGGGTGAGTCAAATGAGGTGCCCCTATATTCATTAGACAGTTAGAAGATACTAAACTATTCCTAAACCTATAGACTTGCGGAGCTCGCCTCGGTCGTCTTCGTGGCCTGTTTTCCATCATTTCCGCGCTTATTCGCACACCTGCGGAATCGAGATAGGGAATCACCGAACTCTCCATCGCACAATAACACCAGAAGGAGAGTGTACGGCCACTTGCGACGATCCCAACGAATAGAATCGAAAGATTCAAGTAGTACGGAAATTTCGAGGGTTAACACAGAGAGCGACGAAATAATTCCTGCAGGGGATATTGGACCTTGAAGATTTAGAGAAGGGTGCGATGGTATTCTTGATTCATATTACCTGCCATTGAGTTATATGCGTTGCTTTAGGTACATACCCATATTCCCTGCCTACCTATATACCTGCATATTTCTAGGAGCAGAGTTCGCCCAAGCCGGGAATATCAGTACCCTCGGGTTCATATAAGCCATGATGACAAAGACACGATCTGGAATGTAGGGCCGAAGCGCGAATATATAGTGACAGTACATCGAAATAAATTTGTGATGAATAGATATTATCAAAATCTAACAATTTCTGAATCCAGCGATTTGCTAAGAGGTATTAGGAGCAGGGGTAGTTTAGTGTTGATGTGATAAAAAAGGTTTCCGACCATTTACAGCCGTGACAACACTCTCTTAACGACAAACTCCAAAAGATGTTAGAAGTGACAATGATACTAAGACAAATATGAAAAAGTACCGATCAAGTATTATGGGCGGGAATATGCGCATATTAACACTTTAGGGCTACATGATCTGGTACCAACCCGGAGCGATAAGCACTACCCCAGAAGTCATCACGGTAAGCCATTAGCTCCTTGGCCTAGCCGATATTAACTAACATATGAATCATTTTATGAAAGGGGTGAGGAAGAAGATATTTTGGAATGCGTTCAGTTATTTGAATAGAAAGTTGCTAAGGGGAGAGAGTATATCAGCATATGCCTACCTGGTAGCGTTATCCATTCTGTTGTATGTTAACATCGTTACAAATCGCACGGAATCGTGGAATATTTGGTGTATAATTAGTCGTTCCAGGACTACGGGTCTCGTGCGGAGCACATGCTACCCTGGCAGTTAAGTGTGGGTATTTAGATGCCTAACACGACAGAAAAGGATGTCACGATCTCCATCTAATAGCCTTTCAGCATCCACGCGTTATGTCCGACACTGCCCAGTAAGTCGGGGATTTATATGAACCGACCTTCCATTTATTTTCTCTCTACATTTCCTCCTTCCATTCCTAGTTTTGTTCTCATTTAAGAATCCGTTAATGCTGATAATTGCTTCTTCATGGCTTCGCTCACTCTGATACTTGTCTTGCCGCTCGTACTGGTTCTCGCTCGCCTTTTCCTTAATTGGAAATGGTTGAGCAAAGCACCTGGACCAACCCTCGCGGGATGCACCGATCTTTGGCGAGCTTACCAGCAGTATAACGGAAAACTAAGGCAAAAGCTCTCGGATCTGCATTGTCAACATGGCCCAATTGTTCGATACGGGGTGCGAAGCATTAGCGTCAGCGATCCAGAGGCCATAAATGTCATCTATGCAAGCCGAGACAGTTTCACTATTGTACATCACCGATACTTCCCTTTTGAGATAACTGCTTACCAACAATTTTGTAGGCGGACGGATATAAAGTGGTAGTAGGCATACAAAATGGTAAAGAGGTACCGAGTCTAATTAGCGCTGACGACGCTCTTCATGGAGCAATGCGTCGCTCGGTTGCCAACGCCTTTACACCTACCGCTGCGTTGGATTACGAGAAAGCAATGGATGCGACGATCGCAGAGCTCCTCGAGGTTGTGGGCAAGAAGACGGTTTTTGACATGGCTTCAATGCTGCTCTGGTACAGTATAGACTCAGCTGGACGGTTCTCATTTGGTCAGTCTGTTGGCTGCCTCCAGGCCGAGGAAGACGTCGGCGGCACTATTCAGGTGATTCGTAACCGCTTCGACCACTGGGGCCGATGGTCTTCTATCCCGCAACTAGAAAGGCTTATTTATCGCAACCCTATTACTATCCGTCGGAAACAAGCAGCATCCAGTATAGTGGCTGCGGCACTGGAAAAGCTTAAGGAGAGAGAAAGTCAACCTAAGAACGAAGCCGGCCATACAGATCTACTTCAAAAATTTTTGGAAGCGAGGAAAGAGCACCCACAGGCTTTAGACACCTCCGGGATCATAGGCATATTAATGTCTACGATTTCCGGGGCGGGCGATACGACTGCGGCATCAGCAACGGCGGTTTTCTACAACTTACTAACGAACCCCGATTCGTTGAAAAAGTTAGAAGATGAGGTCTTTGAGGCCGACCTTCCAGAAATCCCCGAGTTCTCCCAAGTAAATAAACTGCTGTATCTTAACGCCGTCATCAAGGAGACTATGCGACTGTTCCCCCTGAGTTCATGGCCCATGGAGCGATTGATCCCATCAGGAGGGGCCACAATAGCGGGCATGTTCTTGCCGGAGGGCACAAGCGTGGGCTGTTTCCCACCAGCAGTACACCAAAGAGTTGAGATCTTCGGCGAAGATGCGAATGTATATCGCCCCGAGCGTTGGCTCACGGCCAATCGCGAGCAACTGAGGCGGATGGAAGCGGCTCATTTGGGCTTTAGCCGGGGTCGTCGCAACTGTCTAGGCCAAAATATCGCTAACATGCAGATGAAGAAGATTATACCGGCGCTGCTCATGAGGTTTAAGGTGAGTTGAAGTACGCTAATGCTTGCTTGATTCTTTGCTAATGGTCAACACAGATGAGCTTAGCTAATCCCAAAGCCTCGCTAGAAGCAGACTACTCTCCTGCTGTGCCTATCATAAAACCATTATACATAAAGCCGCAACCTAGGAATTGATAGTTGCGGTAAGGTGGTGAGCCCGTGGCGGCCTCCGGGACTTATCCTATCATCTGGCGAGCTGAGGGGACTCTAACCAATTTGGATTTAAGACTGAAATGTCACACATGTGCGCGGGTCTGTATCTATTAACATGAAGTGGAATAAACTATTATGAGCCACAAGTGGCTATTGAAGGGGAGGCAGTCTGTCGTATATACCGGCTCTTATATAAGACACATAGTAGTACTTAGGTACGTACTACCTTGTTGTTCACCCCTTTTCGCCTACCAATTCGCCTATTTATAAAAATAAAATCATTTAAGTGCATAGCTTATGATTTATTCCGGGAAATTACCTAATACGCTACCGATTAATCAATTCCATGAGTGCGACCAAGGCAAGATCACTTACGATATGGTCACTTTCTCTATTGTAATGCCATGATCTCGCAAGAAAGCAGCCCGAGCCTTAGGTCAGAAACATTCCACTTCCAAGGTGCGTGTTTATATTTAGGTGGTTGTCTCCGATGTAACCGTTGTTTGCTATGATAGCTACTCTAGGGAATGACAGGATATCAGGTAGGTAGGTACGTAGGTAACCAACACGGGTGGTATCTTCAAACATTGAGTTCGTGTATATCACCTTGAATGAAACCATGTGGTAGGATCTCGGGATGGCACCGCAACTCCGGGATGATCAATCCTATCCTGGAAGTGCCGGTACCCCTACCCCGCCACTGGCCGTAACACGGGCTGCCATCAGGTGTGTTGAACAAAGGGGTCTCGGAACCCCACCATGAGATATGCGCTTTATATGGGCGCGCCTCTGACATCACGTCGGCACGGGGCAAGGAGCAACTTGAAATAACCAACACAAGAGCTACTAGCGACATAAACGATCGCTGGCCAAGCTTCGAAATGCTGAACAAGAAAATCAAAGCATGCGCCCTTCACGCCGCGCCCGTGTACATGGACAAAGCCGCCAGCCTGCGCAAAGTAATTTCCCTCATCAGTCAAGCAGCAGCCGAAGACATCGAGCTCCTCGCCTTCCCGGAGGTGTTCGTGCCAGGGTTTCCATATTTCACCAATTGCTACCCGCCAAATGCCACCACCGTGGCTCTGTATGCGGCGCAGAGCGTAGAAATCCCAGATGACTTGACTGAAGTGCAAGCAGCGTGCGCCACGAACAATGTGGTAGTCGTGCTGGGCATTTCGGAGCGCATGCGCGGCGGCCACACGCTGTTCAACAGCATCGTGACCATCGACGCAGACGGCACCATCCTCGGCGTCCACCGCAAGGTGCAGCCGACGTGGGCCGAGCGGCTGGTGTGGGGCCAGGGCTCCGGATACACGCTCAAGACGTACGAGCCGAAGGGGGCCGGGTACCGGATTGGTGGGCTCGCGTGCTGGGAGCACACCATGAACGGTGCGAGACAAGCGCTTATCGATCAAGGGCAGCACGTCCATGTTGGATGCTGGCCGGCGCTCGATATTCTTGAGGGGTTCGAGAACGTGGCGTCGGCGCAGATCGAGGCGCTCATGAAGACGCACGCTTTGACGGCGCAGGTTTTCGTGCTGTGCCCGAGTAGCTACGTGGACGAGACGTGTCTGCAGTGGATGGAGAAGAATCTAGGGCCGCAGGATAAGGTCAAGCCTGGTGGAGGCTGGACTGCGATTATCCATCCGTTCTGCTCGTTCGTGGCTGGTCCGTATATGAGCGACTTCGATCTACTGGTTGTGGGTGAGATTGATCTCTCCCAGTTGGATCTAGTGAAGGCGTATGTGGATGGTGCAGGCCATTATAAGCGGCCAGAGGTCTTTCGGTTGGATGTCGATACAACACAGAGATGGAAGGATGAGCCGGACGTTGTCGGACCTATTCCGTGGAAAAAGCCGTAATCCGGTTGATGTTGTTCAGACCAATGTTAGTAGAGCTAGGTGTTATTATTATTATTCTATAGACTCTTTATTGCGGTAATAGTTGGTGGGCCTCCTGTGAGTCAATAGGGCGTGCCATGTTACTATACTAGTTCAATTCCGCAATCGGCCGGGTAGTGACTCGCTCGCGGGCTACTCGAATCGGATTCTTGCGAAACCCACTGCCGGTGCTTTCTCGTGGTATTAAAACTGCTTCCTATGCCCAATACTTCCCCCCTATTCTCTTCAATCTCTCAACTTAAGATATCTAGGACCATCAACACAATGGCGGACAGCAAGCCAGACCCCGAATACACTCTACATGTGTACTACACTCGGTATTCAAGTACGTCAACTACAAAAATGCAGACTTATCATGATTAATAATCATGCCATTTAGGCTGGGGAGTGCGGGTGGCCCTCGTCGTTGATTACTTCAAAATCCCCTGCAACATCAAGATGTACGCTTTGAACAGTCCAGAAGTCGTCCAAGCATCTCGCTTCACAGGTGGCTTTCTCCCCGTTCTCGAGCCGGACCCAAAGGACGAAGATTTCTTGATCGGCGATTCCCTTGCCATATGCGAGTTCCTGGCAGAGCAGCATCCAGATCTTCACTTATGGCCGAAGGACTCCAAGCTGAGGGCACTGGCACGAACAGCAGCGGCGCAGATGCACTCTGGCTTCAGCGTGATCCGGAACACGTATGATAGCAACTTTCTCGGCAAGTATACCGGGAAAATCCCCATTAGCGACGCTGCAGCCAAGGAAATCCGGAAGATGGTTGAGCTTTGGAGCAAGGCGCGCGCAGATACGAAGAGAAGGTTGCAAGAGCTGGGTGAAAAAGATGGTGGGTTTCTGTTTGGAGACTTCAGCATCGCGGACGCCTTTTTCTGGCCTGTTCTATGGGTTGGTGGCTTGCAAATTGCTTTTTGAATATGTGAGGTACTGACACTTCATGCAGCGCTTCCGCAGCTACGAGCTCCCCCTGACCGGGATAAGCGAGGATGGCTTGAAGTGGATGGCAAGGATGTGGAACGACCCTGTCATGAAGAATCAGGCGCAAGAATATTTCAGACAGGCACAGAACCCGTTGACTATAGTGGAGAAGTACGAGAACATCTTCAAGGACAATCCCGATGTTCAGTATAGTCAGTTCACTGAGGATTGGACCTTCGATATTTCTAAGGTGTAACGTTTCGAAACGACATATGATGGGTCATAATGCACTATCTACTTGCTTCCTATCAAAATGGTTTACCGTTCAAACTAAGTGCACGGGTGCAGATAGTTCTGCGATTGTTGTGAACCGCGTCCCCTCGTTTGTGTTTCAGACGGGAGCGATTCTCCAGGGCCAGTGAGAACCAGTGCAAAATAACGGTGCAGATACATACCCCCTTGGAGCTGTTGTTTGTCTTGACGGGGGTCCGTGGGGGTTGGCGTAGCCACGAGAAAGTGCAGAAACTCGGACATATCGGAATTACTAGGCAGCATAGGCTGAGTGACCACCTGCACGAGAAAAACAAACCTTTGCAATATCTTGTGACGAGACCAACAGCTAGTCTTGAGTCCGATACACCTCTTATAATAGCAAGTGAAAAATGGGTGGAAATCTCATATATGGCAAGATGTCCTTGCGGCCCAAGAAACGACAGCTAGAGGAAGATCCTACGGTTGATCCATCACCTGCAAAGGTGGCGAGGTTTATGGATACAGACCGCACGAGTAAGCATTATATCACGTCCACTAGACACTAAATATGCTAAGTTGTCGCCTACAGCCTTGAGGCGTAGCCCAAGGCTTCAACGAAAACACCACCCTGCGGCTGGTGAAGGTCCTAGCATCGTTCGATCGACACCTCCCCACGAACCACAGGCCGAAAGAGGTGATGAGAATGCTATGTCACCATCGAAGCGACCAGGGTCGCAACACACGAATGTACAGGAGCCGCGAGTCGAGCTTGAAGTAGAGGAAGCTACCAAGGTAGGACGCGTTTGCTCACGCAAGTCAGCTGCTAATAGCTCTTGTACAATAGCACGAGTCTCCTAACCCTTCATCCACTCCAATACTCATACCCGGTACCAACACCAAGAGACAAATTCAAGTCGTTCTGGCCACGCGATCGCAGAAGCTTCACGACGACGACGACGACGACAGCAAACATCAAGTAAAGTTAGCGCAGTTAACACAGGAGAACTTAGCTTTATTTAACGAAGCGACGAAGCGTCAGAAAACTCTTAAGAAGGCGAATAAGGTAACCAATAAAGCACCAACACCAGCTCTTCCCGAACCTACCGATACGCTGTTGTCACTCAAGACCCACTTCAAGAAGAACGGACTCCTCGATCCTCTCAGCTCAAAACCCCCTCGAAACCTCAAAGGTATTCGTGCACGATATGTCTCCTCCTCTGTATCTACCCCTCCATCCGAACTAGCGTATGTTGAATACCGGCAATACGGTGTTGTAGTTGAGATGGCTGGCAATAAAGACACCATGATCTTCCAAGTGGGCTCGAGGCTGCTCAAGGCAAATGCGAACTACGATTATAAGCCGTCTTTCAAACGAGCCTTCACCAACTTTCCTACAAATGTGGGCTTTAACAATGGCCTGTCCACTCCGCAACCTGACTTCGTTGAAGGGCCTCTGATGGTTGCAGACGCTCCGTTCTCGGTTGACGAATGTCCTAACGGGGCCGTCCTCTACAAGAATGATCCTCATTCCCTGATTCTGCCGCATATAGCCGGGGAGTGGAAGGAATGCGGGATGGATATTGAAGAGGCGAAGCTGCGGGCGCGCTACCACGGGGCAGCCCTCGTCTATGCCCGAAACCAGGCCCTGTCACTTATGGGGAGGCTCAATCCTCCCGGCCACGCAGAGGTCACCACGGGTTCGTCTATATTGACGGTACAACTGTCTATACTGACGGTATATCCACACCATTAATCTAAGTATAGCTAATGAATATGGATACCTGATTAAAGGTATATAAGCCTTAGAAAAGTTTATACTTTTCTTTTAACTTTATTTTCATTATTTATATATGTTATTTTATTATATAATAATTTATTTCGATGGTTTTATTATTAATAAAGTTGATATTTTATTTTTTTTTAATATAAAAATTAAGTTATATAACGATTTTTTCATATTTTTAAAAATTAAAATTTAAAATATATTAAATAAAGTTTAAAAAAACTTTATAAAAATTATTTAAATTATCGATTTTATTATATTATAACGATATATAAAAATTTTTTTTAAAGAATTAAAAATTTTTATTTATATTATATATAAATATTATAAAAATTATGATTTATTTATTATAAATATAATTAAGAAAAATTAATTAATAATAAAAAAAAATATTTTTAATAAATTATTATTATATATTATAAAAAAAAAGTTTAATTTTTAAATAATTATTTTATTAACGATTTTTATATATTAAAAATTAACGATATTATATATATCCGATATTTTTTAAAGTTTTTTTTATTTTAATTAATAAACGTGTTTAATTAAATTAAAAAGTTAAAAATAATATTAAGATAATAATTTATAATGTTAAAAATATTATCATTAATATAATTAATGAAATATAACTTTTATATTTTTATATAAATATTAATAAAAAAATTATATTAAATTATTTTATATAAATATATTAATATAAATATAATAATTATATTATTACGTAATAATTTATATATAATTTAAAAATTAAAAAAATATATTATAAAATATATTAAATTGATAATAATAAAATTAAAAAAGTTTTTTTTATATATAATTAATATATAACGTTATAAAAAAATAATTTTAAATTATAAATTATCGATAATATTTATAAAATTAATAAATATAATATATCATTTTATTAAATTAATGGTATTAATTTATTATATATTATTTTTTTAATAATGAAAAAAAAGTTAACTTTATATAAATATTATATTATATAAAAGAATATATAAATAAATATAATATAATAAACTTTTATATTATAATAAATAATTATAATAAAGTTTTTAAATATATAATTAAGGTAA
>MU400471.1:0-20218 GCA_022578955.1 Hypoxylon sp. FL1857
AAATTAATAAAAAAGTTTATATAATTTATCGTTAAATTTATATAATTAAAGTAAACTTTTTATAATTTATAATTATTAATTAAATCGGAAATATTTAAATAAATATTAATATATTATATAATAAATCGAAATTAAAGAATTTATTTATAAAATGTTTTAAATATTTATTTTATAATTAATTATATTTTATTCTTATATTTATTAAAGATAAATATATTTATTTATAATAATTTAATATTTTAATTAATATATATAATATTAATATTATCAATGTTAATTAAATATAATTTAATATATATAATTATAATAATTTTAATAATAATCGGCTTAAAATTAACTTTTTATATAACCTTTAAATTAAATAATTAATTATATTTTTTATTATATTATAAAAAGGTAAAAATGAAAAATATATAATGGTTTTTATATATATCGAAAGTAAATATATAATTTATTTTTTTAAAGTTATTAAAACTATAATATTAAATATAATCGCTTTTATTAAAAATAAATTAATCTTTATTAATTTTAATTTTAAAAGTTAAAATAATGGTTAATTATAATAAAGATAATATATAATTTAAAAATGAAAATAATGAAATTATAAACATATATTAATTATTAAATATAACTTTATAAACTTATTAAATTTGAAAATTATAATTTCATATAATGGGATCATTATTATAAAATTTATAATCTTATGAATAAACCAATTATAAACTTTATATAAATAAAGGTAATAATGATTTTACTTTTATAAATAAAAATCTTATATTATATATAAAATAAATTATATATTTAACCTTTTTATTTAATATATAATTAATGATAAAAAGATTTATATATATAATATTAATAAATTACGTAACTTTTAATTCTTTATTTTTTATTTTAAACATATTAATTAATTTATTATGATTAAATTAAAAAAGGATTTTTTAAAATAAATTAAGATATTTTTTATATAATTTTTATATTATATTAATAAGTTTTAAGTTATTTTAAAAAAAACTATTATAAAGTATAAAATAAATTATTAATTATAAATTCCATTTTATTAAGAAGATATATTTAATATTGGAAAAGTTAATCTTATATATACGACGTTTAAAGAAATTATTTCCTATTAATAAATGGTAATTAATAATATTTTAAATAAAAACGTTAAAGATTAAATCTTAATAAGTGAAATATTTAAAGGTTTAATGGGATATTTATTAATATAAATCTTTTCCGGTTAATATAATATAATTTATTATTAAATTATATTCTTTTAAAAAATTAATATAATGGATTATTATATAAATATTAAGTTTTATTATATTATTTATGAATTATAAGTTTAATTCCTTTTATTTTTTATTTTTTTTCATTTTATTATTAAGTTAATTATTATTATTCTTAAGATTATTCTTAAAGTTAACGTCATTAAGTTAATTAAATATTATTGTTAAGCTTTTTAATATTTTATAATTTCTTATATTTATAATAATGATTAAAGAAAATTGATTAAAAGATTCTTTAATGTGATTAATGATTAACGTTATATTATTGCGGTTAATTTATTATATTTTAAATTTAGTTAAGAAGATATTATTTCTTATAATTATAATATAAATAAAAATGATAAATTGTTACTTTATTTGTAATTGTTATCTCCGATTAAGCTTTAATTTAACTTAACCCATAATTATATTAATTTTCTAATATAATTATTATACGTAAATTTAACTTATTTAATATAATTTTTAAATTTATTATTTATATTAGTTTATTATATTTAGTAGCTTTATTTTTATACCTTTTTAAGCGGTTAATATAATATTTATTTATCTTTTTAATTAATAATATTTATTACTTTTTAATCTTTAATTTGTTAAATTATCGGATAGTTAATACTTTATTAAAATCCTTATTAATATATTCCTAGTTTATAATTGAATTTTATCTTTATTTTTCTTTATACGACATTTTATTAATAAAATTTTAACTTTTTTAACTTATATCTTATATTTTATGATTAATTTTAGCATGATTTTAATATATTTATTACTTTTTAATTAGTATAATTACTTATTCTTATTTAATCTTTATTAATTTTAACTTTATTTTAATTCGTGAGAGATTTATGGGAATTTTTTCAGCTTTATAAATGGGAAACGTTTATATTTAATTTTGAGTTTAATTTTATATGTTATATCTTATTTAAATTTAACGTAAGAAAACTTTATATCGGCATTTATTTCTTAAGTTTATTATATACCTTTTAGTTTAAAGCGTTAACTTTGTTACATTTTTTTCATATTTTATTAATGTTAATATAAAATGAATTTTATGTTTAATTAGCTTATTTTTTAAAGGAATGTTCTTATTTTAAACACGTTTAAAAGTGTGACGATAATAATTATATTCATATTAAAATATATATGGAAATAATTGGAATTTATAATTATCGGGCGTGAGAATTTTTATAAATTTCCTTTTAAATTATACGAAATTTATTAAAGGTTTCTTTTTTTTATAATTTAATATAAATAGTTAATTAATATGTTTTTTATTTAAATTTTATATTTATATTTAATTTTATCGATTTTATTTAATGTTTTTAGTTTTTAACTTAAATTAACCGGTCGAAAAATGAAATTAAATAATTAATGGGCGAGATTAATTAATCGGAGTAAGGATTATTCTTTTTAATTAATTATATTAAAAGTTTAATTAATGAAATTGTTTAATTTTTTCGTTTTTAAAAAGAAATAATCTTTTAAGCTTTAATAAAATAGGTTATAATAGGTAATATCGGAGTTAATTTTAATAAAGTATGGTTAAAATTGATTTAAAAGGGTTTTAAAACTCGATATGAAGATGTTAAATTAAGATTTATAATTTTATTAAAAGATTTAAAGATTGGAAAACCTTTTATAAGTTTAATAAAAAGAATTAAACGTTAAAATTAACGTTTTTTATAAAAAGATGTTTCTTTTTTTTTTTTCGATTATTTGATATTTACTTAATCAAATCGAATAATTAATATATGAGTTAAGTTACCATTTGGCTCATTAAAAAGATATTTTAATCGAGTTGATTATTCGGCCGAACGAAAGAAAAATGTTATAATTAACGTAACCTCAATTATTTTACCACTTTAATCGCTGATTAAATATAATAATTTATCATTAAAAACATTAAATTTACCGCAAATCATTAAATATTAAGATATTATAATATTTATTCGATCTTTTAAATAAATAATTATTCCCGATAATTTAAATATTAATATTAAGTTTATTTATTAATATTCCCGATTATATGAATTTAAATAAATAATTATTTTCGAAGATTTAAATAATAATATTAAGTTTATTTATTAACGTTTATATTTACCTTTATTTTTAAATAATAATTTAAATAATCTTAATTTTTATATTAAATAATTATTTAGATTTTAAGTATAAATAAAATTAAATAATATGGATAATTTAAAAAACTTTAATGATTTAAGTTATAAGTAAGATTATTATAAAATTGAGGATCTTAATTAATTACTTCGAGGAAAAAATAGAAATGATATAAATAATTTAAATTTTAGATAATGTTTTAATAAAAGTAAACATTAAGAAGATTTAATATATTGATATATTAATTAATATATTAATTTTTTTTATGATGATAATAATAATGGTTATTATAATGATAATTAATATGGTAGTTAAGTTAATAATGGTTTAAGTAATAATTATCATGATAAAAATTAAGCTTATTATAAAATATCTTAACGTTATAATAAGGATTATTAATATTTTAATAAATAAAATGGTTAAAGTTTTAGATTAATATTTAAATTTGATTTTAAAGATTTAAATAATGATAATAATGACGATTAAGGTAATGATAATAATAATCGTAATGGTTAAAAAGGTGGATATAAAAGCGGTTATAAATATGGAAACGGACGTGAATAAAAAAATGAATAAAGAGGTAAATATAATGGATATTTACTTAATGATAATAATATTTGTTAATATATATATTAAGTTAATGATATAATGGTAATAATATTTGAGGAAATATAATTAAGTAAAGTAATCTTTAATTATTATAATTTATAATGATATTATCTTAATTAAATTAAACGTAAAATGGATTTTAAAGGATAATTTTTATTAAGTATTAAATATTTTATATTAGGTAATAACCTTTTAATCGATGAGATAATGTTAGTTAATATTTATATTTATTAGAAAAATATTTATATTTTTATTAATGTAATGAATAATATAATGATTAATAAGATTTATAAGGAGAAAATTAAGAATTATATATATAAATTTTATTACGGAATGATATTATTTTAATATTAATCTTTAAATAATGATAAAAAGAAAAAGTGTTAAGTTAATAATGAATATTATTAGAAGCATTTTTTTAAACGATTTAAAGTTAATATTATTAATACTTTAAAGATATTAAAAAAGGTATAATATGGTAAAGATAATTATTTAAAGAATATTTTTTTGGAGGATTAAATTATTTAAATTATTTATTATTATTAATTAACGTAAATAAATAAGCTTATTTAATATATAAATTAAGTTTTTAATTTTTTTAATGTTAATTTATAAGTGTTAATTTTATCTTTTATTAAAGGAATTTTCTGTAATAAATATTTTTAATATTTTAGTGAATGATAATATTAATAACGTTTTTAATTATTATAGTATAAAGTAAAGGATTAAATTAAATAATTTATTTAAATAAGTATTAATAAACGTTTAATTTATAATATTCCTTTAAATGTAAATATCTTTAATATATTTAAGTTGTTAATTAATTTATTTAATTGAAACGATAATGTTATTAGTTAGGATAATTATTAAGGTAAATATAATAATAATGAAGGTAATAATTATTAAAGCGATGATAGATATTATAATAAATAATGTAATAATTACCGATAATATAATCGATAAGATGGTTAATAAGTTGATTATTATGATGATTATTATAATAATTATAATAGTTAAAAAGATCGTGGTTATTATAATTATGGTTATAATAATTATAATGGTGGTAATTATGATAATAATTGTTATAATGATAATTACGGGTATAATTATTATTATCGAGATAATAACCGAAATATTTATGGTTAATATAAGTTCCTTTATAATTATAATTAAAGAAGTTATTATGGAAGAAAATAAGTTAAAGGTTATGATTATTATAAGTATTTATGGCGTTGATAAGGTAAATTAAATTAATGTAATAATGATAATTATATAATTAATAAAATATATATTAAGGATTAAAATAATGATAAGGAAGAGATGGAGCGAAAACTTTTAAAAGATGATTATTTTTTAATTAATTAATTCTTAAAATAGAGTGACGAATTAAATAATGAATATAATTATTTAATAAATTTTAATGGCGGTGATAAATATGAATAATTAATTTTAAATGATAAAATAAGTAAAGAGAAAAAGATATGTTATAAATGCGGTAAATTCTTTAATATTAAGTTTAATTGTTTTAAATATATATATGCGAATAAATATATTAAATTAAAAATGTTA
Source organism: Hypoxylon sp. FL1857 (assembly GCA_022578955.1). Taxonomy (NCBI): domain Eukaryota; kingdom Fungi; phylum Ascomycota; class Sordariomycetes; order Xylariales; family Hypoxylaceae; genus Hypoxylon; species Hypoxylon sp. FL1857. The sequence continues at coordinate 5,580 of MU400471.1, forward strand.
AACTTAAAACTTAATAATTACCGTTATTCGTTAAAAGATTTATTAAGTTTAAAATCTAATAAATTAAAAAAGTCAAAGGATTTATTAAACTCGGAATTTAATAAATTAAAAAAGTTAACGGATTTATCAAACTCGGAATTTAATAAGTTAAAAAAGTTAAAATATTACTTACCAATTATCGAAGAAAAAATAAATGAACACTTTATGGATAAATAATAAGGAGATAAGGAATTTAATTTTACCACTTTAATTATTAAAAATAATAAAGATAATTAACCGGAAAGTTTTAAGGAAAATTAAATTATTAATAAAGATATAATCAATGTTAAACTTAAGCTTAAATAAAGAAATAAATTAAAGTAATATTTATATCTTTAAGTTAAAATTCTTAATAATAAAAAGAATAAAAATATAATTTATATCGATTTAAGAACATTAAATAAATTAATTAATTAAAACTAATTAATAAAATTCATATAAGATTTTAAGATATTTAATATACTTAAGCCATTAATTACTAAGGGTATTATAAGAAGTTCGAAAATAATAAAAAAAGCAAGATTCTTATTTAAAATATTAGTTATTACGAAATATGAAAAGAGAATAATTATTCATTTTCCGGTCGAAATATAAGTTTATAAAAGAATATTTAAACTTTATTTATTACTTAATAATAACTTTTACAAATAATATAAAATAATGATTAATTATTTTAAAACGATGATAATTATAACATTTTACTTAAGTATTATTATACTTATTACATTCTTTAAAATACGTGGGGTAATACGTTAAAAAGTTATAACGGTATATTAATTCATTATTTTAATATACATTATAATAATAATCTTAGTTAAATATATTAATTTACTTAAAAATAATAATTATTAATTTAACTTTACCTTTTTAAAAATATTATATAATATTTATAATATATTAATTTTAAAGGCGATAACTTATTTAAATTAATTGAATAATAAAATAATCATTTATAAAAAGATAAAGTTAAATATTATTAAAAATATTATTAATAATAACTTTTTTTTTATTATATAAAAGAAAGTTAATATAACTTAAATGGTTAATTTATTGGAATAAGAATTGTTGATGGATAATTTTTTTAATACTAAATTTAATATAAATGGTAATATTAAAAACGCTTTAAACTTAAATGAAAAGATTTTAAAAGATATGTGGAAAATGTTTTAAAGTAAAGATTTTAAAAAAATAACGGCTTTATTATTTAAGGCAGCGAAACTAAACGGAACCCTCGAAATATTATCTAAAAACGGTATATATTATTATAATATTAATTTTAGTTTTAATAAAAGATTAAAAGATTTAATAAAGAAATGGGATATTTAAAGAAAGTAAGGAATTATTAAATTACCGGAATAAGAAAAAATAATAATAAATCTTATCAATAATTAATAAAATAAGTATAAATTAGGTTAAATATACCCTCTCGATATTTAAAATAAGAAATTCTTTAATGAAACCTTTAACGTCATATAAAATACTAATAAGTTAAAATGGATAAAAAAGTTTATATTATTTAAATATCCTTATTTCGTCATTTAAAAAATTATTAATGATAAATATAAAAAACGAGTAGTTATCGATTTATAATTATTTAATAAATATGTATTAGTAAATATTTATCCATTCCCTTAGTAAAAAAAAATCATATTTAAAATGAAAAGGAAGAAATATTTTAATATCGTTAATGGTTTAACCTTTTTTTATTAATTATTTATTATAAATAAATATAAAAATTAAATGATAATTATCTTATTTTAAAGATTAAAAGTATTTAACGTTACGTTAATAAGATTTAAAAATTTACCTATTTATAATTAACGCTTTATGGATTAATGCCTTTAACCATTTAATAATTTTATAAAGGTTTATATAAACGATATTATTATTTATAATAATATTGTAAAGGAATACCGATATTATTTAAACTAAGTCTTTTATATATATAATAAAGTTAAATTTATATTATTATTAAAGAAATTATTTTTAAGTTATAACTTAATTAAATTACTTAAATTTATTATAAATAAAAAAGATATCATAATACTTAAAGATTAAATTAAAGTAATATATAAAATAAAAATATTATAAAATTTAACCAATTTTAAGACTTATATTAATATGATAAGCTTTTTATGTAAATATATACCCTGGTATTAATAAAAGATTTAACCATTATAAGATTAAAAAATTATTTTATTTACACTAAAGCGGAAAAAAAAAGAAATTTTAATAATTATTATAAATAAATAAAAGTATATATCGAAGATTCACTTCGAACTAATAAATATAGAAAAAGAATTATTTAAAATATTATAAAATAAACTTTTTAACTTATTAATTCTTATTTATTAAGATTATAATAACCGAACATTTATTAAAATAAATGCCTTAAAAAAAAAGAAGTTTAAAATTATAATCTTTTATTTTAACTTATTATGAAATGATAAATTAATACTTATTACCTTAATTAAATTAATGATATTTTAATCAAAAATATTAATTAAAAATAAGAAAATTTAATATAAAGTTATGGAATTTAAAATGATATATTTAATATAAGTTACTCGTTAAAATTAAATATAATTAAAATCCTATATTAAACTAATCATAATATTTATAAATTATAGAATAACAAAAGGCATAATTACTTAAACATTTTTAAAAATAACCGATATTAATAAAATAAATAAAAGATTAATAATGACGTCTTTTTACTTATCTTAATTTAACTTAAATATATATTATATTCCCGGAAAGATAAATTTAATCTTTAATGCCTTATCTTATTTATTAATATTTGATTCGAAAGATAATATAAAAGAATAATAAAACGTTAAAAAATTAACTTTAGAAAATGTAATAAATAATTTCGGTTATTATAAAGGTAATAAATATATTATTATAAAGGTATCCATTGATAATATATTCCGAAAAAGAATTATTAAAAGTTATAATCTCGATAAAAAACTAAAAAGAATAAGAAAAATCTTTCAAAAAATAAAAAACGAAAAGAAAAACATAATAAAATAATATAAACATAAGTTAATAAATAACCTTATATATTATATTATAAATATAAGATAATAATGGCTAATAATCTTATTATTATATATTTAAAACTTATTAAAAATAGTATATAATAATAAGTATTATTTTAATATAAATAGAATAAAGTAAAAACTTAACGATATTTTAATTTAAAATTTATCGAGAAAAATCTATAAATATATATATTAATATCCCTAATATTAAGAAAATTATATTAATTAATTAAAACCATATAACAAATTATTATTAATTAACTTAATAATTATTCTTTACCACATTATAAGATAGGATTTTATCATTAAATTACCTTTTATTTAATTTAAGAATACCTTATAAGTAATTGAAGGTTTTATTTAATATAACGTTATAATAATTATTATTTATAAATTTAATAAAAAGGTTATATTAATCCTAAGAAATATTAAATATAAAGCTTATTATTAGGCATTAATAATATTAAAATTAATTATATTTTATAATTAAGAAATTCTATTTAAAACTATATTTAATTAAGATTTAAAGTTTATCATAAAGTTTTAATAAATCATATTTATTAAATTAAAAACCTTATTAATAATGTCGATAAGTTACCATTTATAAATAAATGGATAAATAAAAAGGAAAAATTAAAATATTAAAATAATTATTTAATATCATTATTTTATGTTAAAACATTTATAATTAGATATTATATTAGCTTTATAATATAATATAAATAATATAAAATCTTTTATACTTAAAAAATCATTTAACGAAATAATTGGAAGATTTTAATTAAGATTAATCATTTTAATATTTGAAGTTTTAGTTAATAATGTTAATTATTTAATCCTTTGAAACTTATATTAAAAAGAAGTAAAAGTGGTTATAAATTTTATAATGGTAAATATAAAAATATAATATGATATTAAGTATTAATTAATCTTATTTAAAATTAGAGAAATAATATATTTTAAATTGTATAAAAGATATATTTTTTTAAGAAAACTTCTGAAAAAATGGTTAATATAATGAGTTAAATTATTATTTATTGTTAAAAGAATTAGATAATTTACATATAAAATTAATATATTATTTTATTAACGTATATATAAGGTTGTTTTAATTGTATAATTATATAAAATTCCTTAAAATAAGGATCTTTATAATAAAAGAATATCTTAAACCGGTTAAATAATTATATAAAGTAATAATAACGAATGGTTTTTATATGAGATATTTTAACTAATGAAGAGATATATTAATAAGTAAAAAGGTCGATTTATATTTGAATATTTTATGAGATGGAAAGATTATTCATAAGTGTATAATTAATGGTATATAAAATCTTTATTTATATAAAATATTATTTAATTAATTAATAATTTTAATAAACGTTTCCTTTTTTTATTAAAGGAATTAAAATCGAAAGTTGATAAGATTTACCGAATTATTAATAAATAATTTATTATCGAAGAAAAAAAAGATTTAATGGAAGGTAAAGTGGTTAATTATATTCTAAAAAGTAATATTAAAGTTATTTTATTTAGAAAACTATTAAATGATAAATAAATGCCTGTTACATTTACCATTTTTAGTATAAGTGTTACATATAATTACACTTAAAGGAAGGAGCGATTTATAAATTTAATTAATTGCTTAAAATATTAGCTTTTTTCTTATTTTCCTTTTTTAATTTAACTTAATTATTTTAACCTTTTTATTTTTTTATTTCTAATTATTTTAACTTATTTAACTTATTTAATTAAATAAAACCTTTATAATTTACATTTTAAATATTTACATTTTAATTTTAACATATTAAAATATTTATTTTCGAAATTTATTAATTATTTCGATTATATTAATATAATTTTTATATTAATATTTATATTTTGATTTTTAATCGTGATTATTTGATGAATTTAGGCTTATTTATTACTTAGTTTACTAATTATCTTAATTAGCTTTTTTATTTATATATTATTCTCTTCAAAAGTTAATAGAAAAGTTAATGGGAAACCGGACGTTATAAATGGAATTTAACGATATTATGTTTAAAATATGGGATTATTAAAATCTTATGTTTAAAAACGTAAAAGATTTAATAATAAAAAGCTAAAAAGTTAAAAATAATAATAAGAATATTAAAGAAAATAATGATGAAAATCAAATTATCGTGGATATAATATTGAATAATTTAATTTTATTAATTAAGACAAATTAAAACGATAAAATAATTGGTAATAAAACCGATTAATTAAAAGAGTAATTAAGTAATTAATTTATTAAGTTTATTAAAGTAAAGAAGGTAAAAAATTTAAAATAGAAAAAAAGTAATCTTTTTAAAGATATTATATAAAAGGATTTAAATGTGAATATTATATCTTAAGAAATTATAAGATGGGAAAAAATTAAAGCGGCGGAATTTATTTTAAAAAAAATTAATAAGATTAATTAAATAAGGAAATATAAAATTAAGGAAAAGCGTAAATATAATTAAAATTAATTTAATTATAATAACGATATTTTAATGATGAATTTAAATAAGATAAAAATGAAAAGAATGGTTTTTTAGAAGATAATTATCGATATTATCTTATTACATCCTTAGTTTAAATAAGATATAATTATCGAAATATTAACAAAATATAATCTAAACGGCGATATTTTAATATATTATATATATAAGGAATTAAAGAGAAAGTTCGAAAATATTATGGTATATAAAAATAATATTAAATAAAATTTAATTAAAGTAAAAAAAGCATTAATTAAATTACCAATACTAAAATAATTTAAAACTTTACGAATTATTGAAAATATAAATTAAGGATTAAGATATATGTCATAAAGTTTAACGTTAATATTTTATAAATTAGGATTGGTTTAATTAATATAAAAAAAAGATAAATAATAAGTATTAAAGTTTTAATAAATTATATTATTTATATTATATTTTTAAATAAAAAAAAAAAAGATGATAGTTAAAATAAATGTTATAAATATCTTTAATATTAAAGACTTTATAAAGTTTATTAAAATCTTAATATTAAATAAATGATTAAAAATAATAATAATTAATTTTATAAAGCTAATTAAGTTAATAAAATCAACTAGATTAATTAAAAATAAATTAGCGGATAATAAATTCTTATCTTTATTATTTGGAAAAGATTAAAGATATAACTTTTTCTTTTTTACGAAGGAATTAATTAAAAATGAGATGAAAGAATAAGTAAATAATTAAATAATAAGCTTAAAAAAAAGATTAAAAATAATTATAAAAATAATTTTAAAATCATAAAAAAGAAATTAAGTAAAATATTAATAAAGATATATAATGATATAATTAATAATTTAATAAAATTAATTAATAATAAGTTTAAAATAATTAATAAGGTAATTAGAGATTTAAAGAAAGGTAATAAAATATTAACGGAATTATAAAAAAAAATTAAAGATTTAATAAATTTGTTAAAAAAAGCAAAAAAGAGAAATAAGGAGTTAATAAAGTTAATAAAGAAGATAAAAGGAAGAAATGTAGATTTGGAAATTTTAATTAAGGCTTTAATTAAAGAATTAAAGAAGAGTTATTAAAATGTCTAAAATATGTTTAAGAATAAGATTATAGTATTTATAAATACCATATAAAATTAAGAAAATATTAATTAGTTAATTTAATTTATTTAATTAATTTAACTTTAAGGTATATAAATAAATTTATTATTTAATTAATCATGGGTATATTAACTTTAATAACTTATATATATATTAATATAAAATTAATAAATATAAAACCTTTTAATGTTTAATTACTTTTATTTAAGTTAATAATAATAAGGTTAATTTAATTAATTTCCGCTTAATTAATTTTAATAATAATAATTACTTAATTTAATATAATAAATAGTTTAATTAATGTTTAATTAATAGATTGGAAGAATTAATTAAATTGGTAGGTAAGTAATAGAAATATAATATAAGGATTATTAATTTAACAAAAGGATTAACGAAGACGTTAATCATTTTAAAAAGGGGATGATATTATTTTATTTACAATTATTATCTTTGATTAAGCTTTGGTTTAATTTAACCCATAATTATATCAATTTTCCAATATAATTATCATATGTAAATTTAACTTACTTAATATAACTTTTAGATCTATCACTTATATTAACTCACTACATAAACTTTATAAAATTTTTATATTTATTAACCATTTTTATAAAACTTAATTTCATATAATTATGTTTTAATTAATCATGAAAAAATTTAAGAATAATAATAAATTAAAAATCATAAAAAGATATATTATAATTAATTAAATAATATTTAAACGATTAAAAATAACATGTATTAATTAAAAATAATTAAATATATAATCGAAAAATATATATAACCTTTACTTTATTGGTAAAAATGTTGTTAAAAAAAAGATATATATTAAATATAATAACTTAATATATTCCAAATATATTAAATTATATAAATATGAAAAAATTAAATTTAACGTGGGAAAAATAAATTTTAATAATAAAAAAAGGTTAATTATACTTTAATTTACCTTATATATTTCTTTATAAATTATTATAATATATATATATATTATAATATATTACATTTATTTAACTTAATGATAATATTAATTATATACGTTAATATTAAAGGTTAATATATTAATGGTTAATTTAAGTAAATTTTAACTTAATAAAATATAATAATATCGATAAAACTTCTTTACTTAAAAACCTTTAAAATTATTATTTTTAACTTATTATAATATATTATTAATAAAATATATAATAAATATATAAATATTTATTTTAATATCATTTATAATTATTTTAATTCCCTCATTAAAATTTTTAAATATTTTTATTACTTTTATAATATTAATAAATTCGGATTTATATAAGTTAAACGTTAAAAGAAATATATTTCCGAGGTAAAAATGGTTTTCTTTTAATAATTTAATAAATATGATATAAAATTTTATAAATGATTAATCTAAGTTAAAAAATATGTTAAAACCATTAATAAAATTAATAAATGGGAAAGATTTAATAAACATAACGTTAAATTAACTTATATTTCATTTATTTTCAAATTTATCTTTACCATATTATTTAAACTTAAATTTATTATAAATGGGATATATATGGTAAAATAAAATAACTTTCTTTATAATTATTAATTAATTATTAATAAATTCTTTCCCGGATATTATCATTTATTAAATATAATAATATTAATGCTTCTCATTTTATAAAATAAATATAAGATTTTCGAATTTAAACATTAAAAAACTTCTCCTTATTAAATTTAATATAAGATTCTTAAAAATCTTTTTAAAATTATAATTATAATAAACGTTTAACAATAAATATATATATATAATTAAGATATATATTATAAAAGATAATAATATAAGTTTTTTTTTCTTTTATAAAAAGTTTAAATTAACATTATTAATTATTATATTAATATTTATATTATTATAAATGGTTAAATTAATATACTTTTAAATTTATAAAGTTAAAATTTCCTTATTTTATTAAATGTAAAAATTAATATATATATTTTAACCAAATTTATATACTTATTTAATATAAAAATATATAATGTTATTTATATTATCTTTAACTTAATAATAATTATATGTAAACTTAATATAATGATAATAAATAAAATTATTTAAAAATATGGTAACGTTAAATTTAAAATATAAATAATAATTATTAAATGTATAAATTAATTTAAATTAATAATGAGATTAATATAATTTAATTAAATAATCCACGAATAAAGTTAAATTAATATATATATCTTTCATAATATTTAAAGATATGAAATTTTTAATAATTGATGGAAAATTAAAGAAATTAAACTTTATTATAATAAATGGTTTCTTTTTCTTTTTTAACTTATCGATTTTAAGTTTCTTAACTTTCGGTTTTTTATTATTATATAACGTTAATAAATCATCATATTTCCATTTTAATCATTTATATACCTTTTTTTTATAATTATAAGTTTTAATAAACATTTTTTTTAATTTCAATAAGATTTTTACTTAACATATATTAATTAATAATAATTACTTTCGAAAATAATTAATTAATATCGATAATTACTTTAAAAAACTTATAATTTATTTAATTAAATTCTTATTATTATCGCGTAATAAATGAAAGATTTCATAAAAAGCTAATTATATTTTATGATTAATATTTTCAAAGTTTATTTATATAATAAATGTTAAATTAAACTTAAACATATTAATAATTTTATTTTAATATATTTTTATTAAATATAATATATTAAATACTTTAAATTTATTATATATGTTAAAGAAAAGTGGATTATTAATATTTTTAAATTTATTAATTATTATAATTTTATTTTTTATATTATTTTTATTAAATGTTACTTAAGATAATTATATATTATCGATAATAATCTTTTCATATATTATAATATTTATAATATTAAACGGATTTATCATAACTTAAAAAGTAACGTGGATATTTTTATTTAAAATACCATATTAAATGATATTTAAATTAATAATATTTAATATATATTAATTAATATTTATATAATACCTTATAAATAAACTTATTAATAATAAATAATAATTTTTTACTTTCATTATTTTCATTTTTTATATCATCTTTATTTATTTATTCATTATTATTAATACCTTTAATATTAATCATCATAACATTATTAAAAAATATAATAATTATATTTATATTAACCACTTCTTTATCATAATCATTTATTAAATATAAGATGTTATTATTAATATTATCATTTATTAATAAATCTTTATCATAAATTTCTTCGTTTATAAATTATTAATTACCCATTTTATTAAACGTGATACCACAAAAATATTTTATTAAAATTAATAACTTTGGAAAAGTTATTTAAAACGTGAAATAACTTTTTTTAAAGTAAACTATAATAATCCATAAAACTTAATAAATTTATCGATATAAAGTTAAAAATTAAGATTAAAATAAATGATAATAATAATTAACGATTTATTAATTATAATATATATATATTAGAAACGGTTATAAATAAATAGAAATAAATAATTTAAGGTTAAATAAAAATAATTAAAATATTAAAAGGAAAAAAAAAGAAGTGAATCGATAAAAATAATTAAAATCCATAAATATAAATAAAAAAAACGAAAGTAAACGTTAAAAATATTTAAAGCAAGTATAAATAAACTTAATTTACGTTAAATATTAATATTATTTCTAATTATATAATAATAACCCGTGATAACTTAATTAATAATAATAAAACTTTAAAAAGGTAATATATATATAACTTAAATTATTAATTAATATTAAATTAACCACTTTATCTTAAAGTTAATAAATATAATTTAAGGAATATAAAACTATTATACATTAAAAATAAAGTTCATTTTAAAAAAGAATATTAATTAATATTATCTTATATAATAAACTTTATTTTATGCGTCGATATTTATTATATAATTATTAAATTATTTAAATTTCCCACCCTTTTTTACATTCTTTATATTCTTTAAATTAAAGAATATTTATTATTTATTAACCCACTTTAATTTACATTTAAGATTTTTTATAATAAGCTTATATTCTTAACATCTTTATAATAAATTACTTCAAGTTAAACTTAAATAAGTTTAATAATAAACATTACTTAAATTTAAACTATAATAAGAATTATGATAATAATAATAATTTAAATAATAATAATGATAATTTTCTTATGCTTCGAGTTAATTAACATATATTATTAAAAAATATTAAAAGTTAATATAATATAAATTATTTCATTTATAAGAAATTTATATGGTAATTTAATTTAAATTTAATGTAACATTAATAATCATCCCATTAAAAAGATTTTAATCAATTTAATATAAATGAATCTTATGATAAAGATTTAAATTTATTTATTAAAGATTTAATATATATTATTATAATAAATTAAACCTTAAATATTATTAAAAACTTATGGAAAAAAGGTTATTCATTAAAGGTAAAAATTAAAATAATAATTAAAGAATTATATATGGTTTATTTTTTACCCCTAATCCATAAAAATAATAAGATAATACTTAATAAATCAGATTATATAAATTACCTTTAAAAAAAAAATACCGGAAAAGATTAATAATATAATAATAATGAAATCTTTATCATAAAAGAATAATATAATTTCGAAATATATAAATATTTTATTACGTTCGATATATTAAAAATTATATATTAAATAATTAGAAATAAATTCCTAAAATTAAATACTTTATTAAACTTTTTTAAAAACTTCCATAATTATTATTTATATATTTTCCATACCTTGAAATATAAATTTTTATTTAAGAAAGCTTATATAAATGAACCTTTTCTTAATAATTAAAAAGATGGAAAAATAATACATTAATAATTTAAAGTTATATATTCTTTAATTAATAAATAAACATAAATCCTTATTAAAAATTAACATAATAAAGAAAAAATGGCGATTAAAATTAAAGAAGTTTATATTAAATTTAATAAACGATAACATAATTAAATTCATGTATAATAAAATCACATCTTAAATTATTAACTTCGATAATATATTTAAATTTAAATTATTATTATAATTCTTTAAATATTCGATTATTATATATATTATAAAATTACTCTTTATCATTAAAAAGGAAATAAAATTAAATGAAACTTATATATAAATACCAAAAATATTTAAAAAAAAGTGAAAAATAAATAATAATAAATATAATAAAGTTAAATTATTATTTAATATAATATATACATTTAAAAAATATGCCGAATAAAACGTAAAAATGGACGTTTTCATTTAAAAGTTATATTAATTAAATGGATCGAAAATCATTACAAAATTAAAAATGAAAAAATAAAGAAAATATATTACGGTAAAAATTACTTAAAGTTATTTTAACTTTAAATTTAACGATAAATTTAAATTTAAAGATAGATTTGATTTTAATAATAACGTTTAATTATAAATATATAATTGGTAAACTTTAAATAAATTAAATCTTAAATATAATGAAACCATTAATAGCATAAGTTTTAATATAAATATAAGATTAACTTTAAATAATTGATATAATATAAAAGTTATAAATTTTAATGATAATATATTATTTTAATTTATAACATTCTTTAATATATTAAGTATTTCTTAAGAGATAAATTTATTTAAAACATTAAATATATTTAATATTATTAATGTTTAAGATATATTAAATTTATATAAAGAAGATAATAAGGTTGAAATATAACTTTTATTTAAGAAAACTTAATTATATATCGAAATTAAATAATAACGTTAATTTAAATTAAGTAGCGTTATTAAAACTTAAAAGCGTTAACTTTAAAATAATTAAAATGTTAAAAAATTTAACACTTTTTAAGATAAATTAAATAATATATTTATAATTTAAAAACGTTAACTTTAAAGTAATTAAAGCGGTAAAAAGTTAAAGATTCTTAAAGATAAATAAAGTAACGTGTTTATAAATTAAAAATGTTTAATTTAAGATAATTAAAGTAATAAAAAACTTAATATTTTTAAAGATATATTGAGTAATATATTTACCATTTGAAAACATAAAAATTTAAATAATTAAAATAATGAAAAACTTAACATTCTTTAAAATAAGTTAAATAATATATTTAACCTTTAAAAATGTAAATTTTGAATTAATTAAAACGGTGAAGAATTTACTTTTCGAATGATTAAATTTTAAAGTATATAAAATACTTTTAATTTAATCTTCCCTTTTAAAGAAAATGAAAAATGTAAAAAAGCGTTAAATAATAAAGTTAATAAAAAAAAGGATAATTAAAGAAATAATTTAAATTATATAAATATTAACTTTAAATATAATAATTAAAATTAAAATAGTAACGACGGAATAATTAATGGTAAAATAAACCTTATTAAAATATACCGGTAAAAGATTAATTAATATTTTATAAAATACCATTAAACCAAATATTAAAAATGAACTTTTAAACTTAATATTAATAATTAACATTATAAAAAATATTAAATAATAATACCATTAATGTATAATTAATTAAAAATAATATTATAATTATAATAAATAATAATAATAATGAAAATTACGGTTATTATTAATTTTAACGATTTTTAATATTTTAATTTTATAATCGTAATATTAATAATAACATTTACTTAATTTAACATTTTATAATAAATATATTATCTTTATATCGGTTTATATTATATATTTCATTTAATATTATATAATAAATATTTAAAAAAATATTATAATTAAATATATAATATATTATTATTATTAAACTTTTATTAAATTGCCATTATTATTAATGACTTTTTATAATATAAATGGTATTATATTATAATTATCGTCGAAAATTTCTAAAAATATAACCATTTAATAATTTATGAAAACTTTTTTAACATTTTTTATATAATGTTTATCTTATATAAATCTTTTATATGTTATATATTTATTTATTTAATAAAATACCTTTATAATTAAATTTAAATTAAAGTTATTTAAAAATAACTTTAATTTTATAATATTTAATTTAATAAAATGAAAACTTATTAATTTATTACGATATATTAAAATATAATTTAATTATATTATAATTTTAAAATATTCGGTAATTTATTCATTAAATAAAAATATAATGGATTTAATATATAAATTAATTAAAATATTATTACCTTTTTCTAATTAAAAGAAATAAAAGTTTTTTTCTTTATTAATAAAAAAATATTAAAACTTTTAATTATAGCTTTTTTCTATAAAAAAATCTTATTTTCCGGGATTTTCATAATCGATAAACATGATTTAATTTCTTAACATTAAATTTTAATACGTAAAAATAATATCAATAAAAAGTTTAAGATTAAAAACATCATAAATTTAATTATAAAAATATAACCATATTTTTAAATAAAAATAAATATAAATAATACATTTATTTTAAAATTAACATGTTAAAATAATATTATAACATTATGAATAACCTTTAATATTTATATATTTCATAAATTAAATAATTAAAATATTATTTTAATCATTAATAATTTTAATAAAAAATTATAACCTTTTTTATAAAATTTAATAATGTTTAACATTTTCCTTTATAAAAAGATTAATAAATCATTCGATAATTAAATAAACATATTTTAAATTATCATTTATTAAAAAATTTCGCGATAAAATATAAAAGTTTATAAATTATAATTATATTTATAAAAAGGAAATAAAATTATAAACTTATTTTTTATAAAATATAAAATTAACATAAATATTTATAATTTTATTTTACGAATAATTTATTTCTTAAATTATATTATATAATTAATTAATAATAAAATATAATATTTATATTTATATATATTAATTATAATTAAATAAATTATATAATTATTTATTTTACATTAATTATTTATTTTTTATATTATAAAAACTTTACATTTTATTATTTAAAATATAATATAATAAAAAATAAAAATCT
>MU400472.1:0-17792 GCA_022578955.1 Hypoxylon sp. FL1857
ATAATAAATATAAATAATTAATATTAATAATATAAATAAAAAATAATAATTATAATTAATAAATTTTTAAAAATAAAATTATAATAATTATAAATGGAAAAATATTATTAATATAAATAAATATTATGTTAAAATTAAATATTTAAATAAATAATAAATAATAATAATTAAGTTAAAAATTATTAAATTTTAAAAATTATATATATTCATTAATAAAGTTAAAATTTATATATTATATAATAATTTCATTATTTTAAATAAATTATTTAATTTATTTTAACATTTATTATAATTAATAATTAATAAGTTAAATTTATTTTAATTAAAAAAATTAATAATTAAAAGTTATTTATATTTTGAAAAATATTAATTAAAACTTATAAACTTAATTAAAATATTACGTGATAAATGTCGGAATTATCTTTTCTTATATATTCATTACTTAAATGTTTACTTAAATATTATGTAAGTGAGACATAATTGTTCTTATTAAAATCGTGTGTAATAATGTGGTTGAAAGGTTGCTTGATACATGTATTGAGTGTAGATACCGTGCTAATAAGCTCTTGCGACTGTGCTGTTCGTTTCTTTACTGTATTATGTACTGTACGCCGGCTTCCTCCGCATTCATTCCTCCATACATGCTAATGCCGCTATCTAGTTCATTTGTATGAGGCTGTAGCTGTCATAAAAACAGAAGAGTCACCAGTTTTGGTCAATCATCTGAAGTATTTATGATTATAAAACGACTCAACTGGGCGTTTTCATACTAAGTGTTACATAATTGTTGATTTTATAAGACGCTTAAGAAAGGCGAAGCCAGAAATCGCAGACGATAGTGGTTCCTGACTTCGCTCGTCTCAATAGCAGCTATTACTTTATCACTTTCTGTTTGAAGTTTGCGCAAATAGTCAAAATTATCCTTAGTAATTTTTCTTATTCTTTTTATTTCTCTTCTTAAGGAGGGAGCCACGATTGCCATGGTATACATGTTTTGAACGTTGACCTCCCCTCCCACGATCGCGAGGCAAGGGATGAGGGATTCAGCTTTGTTACGTAAGCACCGCAGCGCCGTATCGCTGCGTGTCGTTTTTAATTTGGGCACCAAATATTACCTACTCCAAGTTTACGCATGGCTCCCGTAGTATCTAAAATCCACCGAACCCCGTCTACCTCTCCATAAGGGACTACCATCTATAAGATACACAGAGAAAGGAAATCGGCAGACGATCCTAATGGGGCTTCTACAGTTTCCAAATGAGCTCCTTACTCACGTCGCAGGGTACTTAGCCATCAAAGATGTCTCGAGTTTCTGCCGTTCTTGTCGTGATCTTTACACCGCCTTAAATACTCTCCTTTATCGTCGCGTTCGTGGAGAGGCGGACGTCATGCGCTGGGCAGTTAAGCATAGGAATACCCAGGTGGTTAAAAAGTTGCTAGAGGTGGGTGCCCGTATAGATCAATATATCTTTATGGACTCCGGTCCTCGACCCTGGCCCCCGTCGCGCCTAGGTGTGATGGATTATCAGGCACAGCTAGATATGTTAGAGCGACAAAATAGGCAAAGGCTTGCCTTTACGAGAGGCGCAACCGAATGGCAACGAGAAGAATTTCCACCTTTAGAGCCGTGGATGACTGCACTCCACTTGGCTGCTAGTCTAGGCTACGACGACGTGGTTGTGTTGTTATTGGACTACGGAGCGGATATCAATGCCCTTTCTCAGGGATTCTGTGGCTGCAACTATCGACTCGGAAACGACGATTCTGATAAGGTGAAACCATGGTGGATGCCTCTACATACTGCCATTGTAAGTGTGAACCAGATTATTCAACTTCAATATGTGGCTGCATTCGCCATCGCTAAATGTAGCGATAGTGCCATGGAAACGACACTACAGCTCGCCTACTAGTGGCTCGAGGCGCCTCTTTCCAAGTCGCTCCCAGGCCAATAGGTTCCTCGAGCAGTTACGTGACAGCCCTACACACTTCCTGTTATACCGGAGCTCTCGAGACATCTCGCCTTCTCCTAGAGAGCTACCGTCCACAGATCGACATTAGAGATCATCAGGGCTTGACTCCGCTGGCTTGGGCTTATATGGCACGTCAGTGGGATACCATCGAGTGGTTGGTACAAAATGGCGCGAATATTGACGCGCATGTCGGCAATGGCCGCTCGCTGCTCTGGGATGCTTGCTGCCATAGTCAACTGGCCGAGGCATATCGTCTTCTCGAATTGGGCGCCAATCCTCGCTACTACATTGGCACTTCTCCGTTGCACTATTGTTGTCGCGAGTCAGACAGGTTTGAGAATGTCAATCTCTTTTTAAGCATACGACCGAGCCGTGCAAAGCCAACGAAGCGGTTAATGCTTGCGAAACGTCTTGTTGAAGCCGGAGCAGATGTCAATGCAAAAAGACCCCTTGACCAGGCCACACCCTTATCATTAGCAGCAGCAGCAGGTTTGGTTCCCGTCGTGGAATACTTGCTCGAGGCTGGAGCAGATGTCAACTCCCAGGACGCTCGTGGCCACACTCCACTGATGCAGGTCTGTGGGCTTGCGGCTCAGCCAGATGCTCGACTCCCTACTATAAAACTTCTTCTTGACCGGGGCGCATCTACTACGCTCGTGGACCTCAATGGTCAGACTGCCTTAGAACATTTCTGCAAATCGGAGAATAGGCACCCCGACGGCGCCGCCATCATAAGACTACTCCTGGAGCATGGCTCGCCTCTTAACGCGATTAGTACGCCTCATCTATCTCTAATCTACTCGTTCTTCATGAAAAATTACCTGGACGTCTGCAAATATCTGCAAACAGTCGGCACGAGACCGCCGCATGAGGGCGAATTGATCGAAATGTTGGACAAAGCCGTTAGGAATGACAACGTCGATGCACTCAAATTTGTTCTTCAATTTGAAAGGGCAACTGAATTGCTATGCACAGAAACTCGTCTATTCGACGCATTAGATGCCTACCGCTATAATGTGGCAGAAATCATCTTTGACGCTGGCGCACCGTGGACATACACTAAAGGGGGCGCGACTTGTCTATTCTACGCATGCAGGAACAACAACATAGAGCTTGTACGAAAGCTCCTCGGAGTAGGCTCAGACCCGAATGGCTTCACTGAGTATGGACAAAGCCCTCTTATCTTAGCTATCCAATACGGCAACGTCGCCATGTTCGAGCTTCTCTTAGACCACGGCGCAGACCCTTTTCCCAGTCCCATCAATACAATTGGTTGGCGACCTCATGGTGGGGCCCTTATGCACGCCATCCTAAGCAAGAAGGTTGAAATCGTAGACAGTATTATAAGGCGAGGGCTCTTTAACGCTGCCCCAGCAGCCGAGCAAATGCGATCCATGTACACCGTCTGCGACCAAGAACCAAGTCCGGTTTCGCTTGCGCTCCTACATGCTCTTCTCCGTGGTGGTGCCGACCCGAATATGCGCCTTCCCCAACCTCCGACGGCTAATTATTGTCTTCCTTTACAAGTGGTTATGAATTACGAGAACCACGAGGCGGCCGAATTATTGCGTATCTACGGTGCGACTCCTCTACCACCAATAGCGTTATGGAACCCTGTAAACTACTCTGTGTACAGCCTATAAAGGGTGGGAAGGAGTATCCAGCTCAAAGATGAACACCGAAGTCAGTTTACTGCTTAAGTGGACTGCCCTTCGAGTAAGTTACTTCAACAAAACATACCTACCTATCATGAAAGCATGCCCAGTCAGCGATATCTGAATCTTTAGTACCTATTTTTGATCGATCTCTTTGATACCCCCCTTTTATTGGTTAAACAAAGGAGAGATTATAGTGAGTTGAGCAGACTGAAAATCATCATTACGGATCAGCTTGTACCCTTATGGTCACAATTTCTCAGCAACCGTCCCGAAAGCTTGTTTCTGCTTTTTTCATCATGTACTTCCTGTTTACGTACAGTTGACCCTAATTCAACCTTTCTCGGCTACTTAGCTTTCGCATCCGGCACCTTATATCGTTCACAGTAAATCAACGACTCAAGTCTTGCTCTTGCCTACACTTTCTGAGATTACGATTTTAATCCAAATCTGATCTCAAGGTAAGTCCGGCCACAATTCTCCAGGGGCTGGCAAGTAGAACCTGATGATATTCTCGTTAAACTACGCCAGATAATCCTGGGCATTGAGCTAGATCATATGATACTTCTATATACGAGCAAGTACTCAGTGAATCACCAAAGCCACGGGATGATCAGGTTTCCAGAAAGTCTGCGTAAATACTCGCATTTCCTGACGGCCTATCAGACGACAATGGTGTGTTCTAGGGGCCGGCTTATTTAGTCGAGGCTTGTCAACAATTCCACCACCCACCTTGCAAGACCGATCAGATTCTAACCGTCGAGTGACCATCTGTAAGCCGGGTACCTCGCCCTCGTGAGTACAATCAGCTCTGTCGAATGGGGCGGCTAAAATGACAATGCTGTCTCCCAGGCATACATCCTCGTGCACTATGGTAATTGTATCGTCGCTGAGAAAGGCCAGCCGAGACCGGGTGTGGCGATATACAGGAGCAATGAAGTATTCCATGACCCGTGTCATGGTTATCTGTACCGATCTATTATCTAGTCCATCTAGCCAGGTAGTTGGGTGAGGATCCCCTGGCCTGGCCGTACTTAGTGAGACGGTGAATCGTGTCCATAAACCTCTCAGTAACGACGACGTAGCGGTATCTTGTGGGAATGCGAATACGGCCTTCCCAAGAGCCCTTTGCGATACTTCGCTACTTGGGAACGACTCCGGGGGCGGAATAAGACTGGTGATACGTTCAACGTCTAGCGAATAGGCCTTGTCGGTGACGAAGAGGAGGTCATTATTCAACGACGATGGAACAGAACCACTCATTTTGGCTTGTTCTTTCTTTAGAAGTTCCGGTGAAATCTCAACGCCCCAGTCTGGTACCCACGACGGCAGAATAGATCTAAGGGGGGAGTTTGTGATACCGTATAGAGCTTCACCGAGGGTGCCGTTCTTCACGACATAATGGCCCGCCTCGATGAAAACGTCTCTGATAGTCTTGTTGTAGTCGACCTTTATCTGCTCTTTGACTATGTGACGGTCCGAGTGGACCCCCAAATTTGCATATATCATGTCCCGGGGGTCGGTTGCTCGGCTGCCAATTCGGGATTTCAGGATTTGCCAGAGCTTCCGAGTGTCGTATTTTTCTTTCGTGGACACGTGGAAAGCATCGCGGACCCGGTTCATACCCGTCAACACTTCGTTCGATTTTCCTGGCGCCACCGATGGGCGCGGGAAGATATTGCAGAGCTCCGTCCATTGCACTTTTAGCCTCCCGAACTGCACCCACGGGTCCTTCGATAGGATCAGTTCTTGGTACGTCCAGACTCGCTCAAACCACGGTCTGGTTACCAGGTCTTTTGTTAACGCATCCAAAGCCTCTCTTAATACTTTGTTATCGCTCCTTTCCTGCTCCGGAACGAAAACCAAGTCCCTAATTGTGTTGGCATCTGTGGGCGTACTCCGTGATACGCGTCTGAGGATGAGCTCCGCTTCTGGGTTTGGCGAGCCCAGATAAATGATCGTTCTGCTCGCGCCGTAATAAATGTCCCTCATGAGCGGGACTTGCTGGTTACGCTCGGGTATGTCTTGTTGGTTAATACATAGAGCATCCACCCAGACATGATGCACTCTTGTAGAGTGGCGGATGTCCCTCAATGCGGCAGCGAGATTAGCAGTTATTGTTATGCCGGATCCGCGGCTGTCGAGGACAATTCTGTCCGCGGCTGTAGGGTTACCCCACACGTATGAGAGAGCAGTATAAGGGTCGGTGAAATAGTGATCGAGGAGATCGATATGTTGAAATGACCCTTTTAGGGTTGCGTCCCGATTAGACGCAGGCTCTAATAAGAGAACCCTGATCTCGCTATTCTTCGTTAGAGGACGGTAAGTGAATGATGTGGACATTTCTATATTTCTCTGTAAGGGAAGTTGAGAAGTTCTATAGTCATCGCTATGTAGGATAGTGCCATGTTTGTATTCTATGAGAAAGGAAGACGACTGAGTTGGGCTTCCAGCGCCGATCGTAAGAAGCTTACTCGACTGAGCCGCCCCCAAACTGACCCACTCCAAGGCAGGTGTAGGTTAGTCCCAGGATGACCATGGACGGTCTGCCCCTTGTCGTATGTCCTTTGAAATCGCATATACCCTTTAGTAGACACTTGCCTTTAATTGTATAGTCGGTTGAATTCTATCAACTCTTTGGCGTGACCACTTCAGTGGAAGCAATGAGACCACGGTATAAAATGTATGGCCTAGAGGTGTATTCAATTAGCATTTATATATAATTGTTGTAAATTGGGATATAGTTCACAACTTAAGGACTGTTTGTTGAATCTGGTGGTTTATTCTTCATTTATATATCCCGATCTTCGTACCTAATCCTCATAGTCCTTTATACAGACTCCTTCTCTAATTCTGGCTGCTTCACAATAGTCTTAGGAATGACAGCCTTCTTCTGCTGGCTATCGACACCTAACCACAATAGATCAGGCCTGCTGTAGTGGCCAATAATGTCTAGAAACCCTTTGGTCGCGACCACCTTAGTGAGATCTAAATCTCCGTACACAATACCCTGGGTGTCAGGGCTGCCATCGCCAAGTGGTGCCGTCATACGTCTTCCGTCAGGGCCAATGATACAGCTGTGACCGCCACCAGGCTTACTACAGATGATTCCATCTTGAGAACCCAATGTCTTTATTCCACTCTGAGTGCACACAGACGTGCAGTGCAGGACATACGTCCCACTTTCAATAGCGTAGGTCTGCGATAGATTCTGGCATCCCTCAGCTGTCATGCTCCACAAGACCGGATCATCAATGCCACGAGCAGCATCTAGCGGTGGCCACATTGATATGTGAATTACTTCTCCCTGGGCGATGCTGTGGTATTTTAGGAGCGGCTGCGTGTGCTCCCAGCAGGCGAGCGTTCCGACCTTGATCTTTCCTAGAGGAGCGCCGAAATCAAGTTCAGCCACATTCATCAGGTCGCCTCCAGATCCATCACCAAAGATGGTGCGCTCCATATGCGTCGGCTTGACCTTGCGTCTATGAAGTGCTAGCTCTCCCTGCGGTGATATAATGGCCTGCGCGATGTAGACGCTATTTGAAGGAATTCGTTCTGAAAACCCAAAGACCACGGCAATGGAGTGCTTTTTAGCAGTCGCCTTGATCTGTTCCATCTCATTCGACTCTATGGTCAAAGAGTTGTAAATGTACTTGGTATGGAGTTCAAAGTCTACAGGACGGGCCCTATCATAGCATTGCATATGTCAATAGAGCCTCGCAAAAAAAAAAAAAAAACAAAAAACAAAAAAAGGATTGGCTACGAACCATATCCAAGCAGGATACCCGGGGATCCAAGTCTCTGCGAAGGCGACAATTCGAGCGCCGCCCTTCGCAGCTTCATCGATGAGGTTGCAGACTTTTCGGACTGACTCTGTGAGGTCGAGCCAGACGGGCTCGGCCTGGGTGACAGCAACTCGGATAGTGGCCATTTTTTGGGGGATATAAGTAGTGACCGTTTAATACTACGTTGTTGCGATTTGGAGCCGAGGAGGGGTTCTGCCTGTTCTTTTATATTCCAACGTCCAAGTTGCAACAGACGTCTTGGCTCATTAGAGAGTGGCACCCCCCGAGGAACCCCCCTATCAGAGGCTTCCTGTGCCACACACCATCATGATATTCTAGCCCACACATGTCGGAGTTCGAATTTTGCGATTCATCCTGCCTGCCTAGCAACGGCTGTTCCGTCGTATTAGGATGCGGATGAGTAAGATAGAGCTACTGCGTGCTTCAGGTAATTAAGGGGCAGTATACCAATTACATTATGTCAGTTTTTCTATTAGCCGATTTTACTAACCTTTCCTGTAGCTCGGACGATTCTGAGGGTCTAAGAGTCATAGTAACCAATGTGTAGACAAAAGGGTCCCTTGGCGATGATATCTTGCAAGCAAGGTGGTCCCATGTATCGACTGATTGTGAGTAAGATAAACTAAGTTCATTATGCCAAGACTATATGCGAACAAACTAACTGGTATATATTCTATCCATCCGCTGCCGATCTCACCATAATGCTCATCCAACTAGATGGCCCTATAATGATTACTATGACAATATTATACACATAATACCGAATAAAGGGAGACTTTTATCGCAACTCACGGCTATGGCGCTCTTCCAGGTATCGAACCCGGTGTTATTAATGGTAAGCCGATCCTGTGAGAAATGCAGTTAGTAAACGTGTTGCCAAGAACCGAATATCACAGGAAGGTCGAGACGATCTAAGCGGATAGAAAGGGGAGGGGAAAGGGAATGTAAAGACTCACAATTAGCCACGTCGGACCATACGTCGTAATCAAGCCAATAACAGTCGACAGCTTCCCGCAAGCCACCCTCACCATTCAGGATTTTGCTAGCGAAAGCTCGTGCGAAGTCTTCGGGGGTATCCTTCGATCCGGAAACATCATTTCCTGTTACCCTGGCCTCGATCTGCTTCTCAACTGGTTTATATCTGGAATTACCCGGTAGCTTATGCGCAGGTCTGTTGAAAATATTTGTTTTCACGGCCCCGACAATTACGGTGGCTACACAGGCCCGAGTGGCTTCAGCTCTTGGAACAAGTGCAGATTTCGAACCAGTATAGAAACCTGAGAGATGAAAGGAAAGCTAATTAGCAACGCTTTCGAGAATTGAGCTGTACATGCGCGGCTTGCCAGGGGTTAAGGATTTGTTGACCGGAGTCCATGAAGCTTTCCGCCGGTTGCGTTGGAAACGGCCCACGCTGCAGCGGCGATTGGATGTTACATCCAAGGAGAGCAAGTAACGTCGGGCGAGTTTTCAAGGGACGCCATTTTGAATAGCGAACGGGTGGTGGCGAGGACATGCAAGCCACGGGCTTGGAACTCCTTGGCCACGGCATAGCCTACCGTATACCACCTTCGCTACAGCCGGTGATAAGAACAGTAGACGACATGGTGTATTACTATAAGTTCTATCAAGTGCTAAAGATGTAGAAGAGAGTGCAGATATCAGGATCTTCAATTTTCTTTTGACATGAAATTGATCGACCTAAGTAGAGTCGATGGGAGAGACTACGGCGACTTTGATGCGACTGGTGAGAAGCCATTTGTCCCATCCGGAAACCTCCTTTGTTGGGTCGCTATTTGCAGCTGAGGCTGCATATAGGAGGAAGCGACTTGGAACACGGGGGTCCTTAATTCGGGGGCTTATGTTGTAGACTGAGAAACCCGACGTTCCATTTTACGGACTATTTTGTAGCAAAGTAGCAGTTGAAGTTGATTATAACAACAGCTAAAGCTTTTTTACTAAAACTAACCTCGAGATGGAGCGATAGGTGAGTTTCGGTTTGATTCGTATCCTCTGCGGGATAAAAGCCTCCAGATTGAGTCAGCCCTAGCGACGCGATCTTAGATCAGATAGGAGCGATAAGCGATGGCAGTCGATCCGCAACTCGTATATCTATATCGCTCTGACTAGATCTAAGTAGACGCGGTAAATATTATTTATAAAAGGATACAGCTCCTAGCAGTTCAGCTAACTGAAGTGGAATTCTGAACTGGCCCTACGTATATATCGTGATCTCGCTTTGCGGGCACGACATCATATGCCTCCCCGATTAGGGTATCTTCCGTACAATGCTAATGCATTTGGCTCATAGGAAAATGGTGCAGTATATTAAGCTGGAATTGCAGAATCCTGTTCTTTCAAAATGACTTCTATATGAGGTGTATCCATTAGCAGACCATAATTACCTTTCGGCTGTCTACGGTGATGGCCAAATTAGCAACAGTCGCATCCGCAACTCCATTAAGCTCTGTCACAACTCGGTCGGAGTTAACGGACACTAAATCGAGCCACAAGCAACATCGCCTTTCTCATCCCTAGAGTAGAGGTATTACCGCTGTCTTCGCATAACTCGACGCGCCCACCTTCAGTAGGCGCTACGCATTAATTAAGGAAACGTGCAAAATTAAAAAAATACCTCGAAAAAGGTAAGATTTCTTAGGAGAAATATATATCAAAAAGGACGCTTGGTTATAAGCATTAAAATATTAAAAATTAAATAATAAAGATTATTATACATTTTGATATACCGGATATTATTCGGATAAATCTTTAATCTTACTTAATTCCTTAATTAATGCGCAGCGCCTATTAAAGGTAGGCGCGTCGAGTTATGCGAAGACAGCGGTAGTAGGGAATATCTCACTTTAATTAGGTGCCTATGATCTACCCTTATGTGGCTGATGTGCCCCCCAATGATGTGAGGTAGGTACCTACCTCAACTAGAAGACCAACCAAGGTCCTTGTGATATATTGATTCCTACCCAAACATGATTCCAAGCACGCGCTCCCACATTCGTGCTAACCTTGGTGTAACCTATTGGTAATTGTGATTCACATATAAGTTCACTAAGCCAGCACGATCCATATGTCAAGCTCAAGCGACAAGAAACAGACGCTAGAGTGACGGCTCCGGGCTCATAAATCATCCTCGGATGTTGCCTGTGACAAACTCGGGGAACGCACGTATCCATGAGGGGGGAAGGTTGGCTGACGTGAGGTTGCCCAAGCACCCAAGGGATATATTCAGCCGATAATTCTCCCGTACCGATGTTCAACCGGCGGAGCTACCGAATGCGGATAGGATCGTCACACCATCTCCAGCTTCCGGGGGACGCATCACCAACTTCCAACGTACGTCCTCCGTCGTAGTAGCCTCAACAGCCCTGCATGTGGAACCCGCGAACCATTTCCATGACCCATCCAATTGGGTCCGCGGCACGTCGCACCGAAGAAGCCCTTGACATGAGATTCGCAACAGCCCACGCCAACCCCGCTCGCGACTAGACACCTCCCCCCCGTCTTTGTCCCAGTCGCCGGTTTTCGCTGTGGAGCTGTGCGAAAGATCCTTTTTCATGCTCCTTGAAGGTTGCCATGATTGGCAGATAAGACCCTTGATAGCCTCCCCGGTGAGCTCTGGCTTGCCTGGGCTGTCTGGGTCACGAATGGGGATATGCCGCTCTCCACTGGCGGCCGACCCGCATCCGGGGAGTTGGCACACACCGATAGGATCGTGAAGTGGTTTCTTGAGCGTCATTTTGTCAGGATAAGTATATCTTCAGCGTCATATAGCCATAACACAAGCCTGAGCAATGCGAGGTGGTTTCCCACCCTCCCTGTTGGTTATTAATTAACTGCTCAACCCCCATTTCCCCTTCGCCATTTAATCTTTTAAGGTTTTCCCTCTTCTGCGAAGTATATCTCAATAAATTCCTCTTATTCCAAATATCTTGCCACCGATATTCTTCTTTAGATTATGAGATAGGGTCTTCGTGATGGAGTCATCACTGTTTGGATCTCTCATCCATGTCGAGTCCAACTCGAAGTCTCAAGAGCCTGCTCTCCCGGCGGCTCCTCAGAGAGTAGTATCCAGGACATATCCCGCTGTTCCCCAGCAAGACCCAATTGAGCTAGAGTCGCTTCGGTACCCTCGAAATGAGAGCAGCCCCTCTACCGTCACTACTCCCCGAGAGGAGAGGGATCTCGAGATGAGTATCCCCGGAACGCCAGCCGAGCCAGCGGACGCCGTCGACGCGCTCCCGACTCTTAATGATCCGCCCATGAACAAATACCGTCTGGCGTCATGTTGTTTCCAGAACTTCCTGGGCGGATTGACTGATTCGGCCCCCGGTGCTCTGATTCCCTATATGGAAGCGTGAGTGAGGCCACTAAGTGCTTGTCTTGACTGAGCATGGACTGACCGAGGCACATTCCTTAGTCACTATAACATCGGGTACGCCGTCGTATCCCTGATCTTCATCGGCAACGCGCTGGGCTTCATCATGGCGGCTCCCTTCGTCGACCAGATCCGGCAGCGGCTGGGGCGCGCCAAGACCATCGCCCTGTCGCAGGTGTGCATGTCGATCGGGTACATCCCGTTCATCTGCGCGGCGCCGTTCCCGATGGTTGCCATCGCGTACTTCCTGATCGGGTTCGGGTTCGCGATCCAGCTGGCGATCGGCAACGTGTTCTGCGCCAACCTGCGCAACAACATGACGACGCTGGGCGCCATGCACGGCAGCTACGGCGTCGGCGGCACCATCGGCCCCCTCGTCGCCACCTCCATCGTGTCCACCGGCGCCATCTGGAGCCGCTACTACCTGCTCACCCTCGGGCTCGCCGTCTTCAACGTCTGCTTCTCCACCTGGTCCTTCTGGAACTACGAGAACGAGCAGCAGCAGCGAAGGAGCGGCGGCGAGTCGAACGCGTTGTCCGAGACTAGCTCCCGCGGCGTCGAGCAGATGTCCATGATGCTCGTCGCCTTCAAGTCCAAGGTCGTGCTGCTGGGCGCCATCTTCATCTTCGCGTACCAGGGCGCCGAGGTGTCGATCTCCGGCTGGGTTATCTCCTTCTTGATTGCCGCACGGAATGGCGACCCCTCATCTATCGGATATGTCACGTCGGGTTTCTGGGCGGGCATTACGCTTGGTCGGTTTGCTCTGTCGCCTATTGGTTCCAAGATCGGCGAGAAGACGTTCGTGTATATCCTCGTAGTCGGCGCCGCTGTCTTCCAGCTGTTGGTTTGGCTGGTCCCTAACATTATTGGGGAAGCCGTGTCCTTGGCCATTGTTGGTCTACTGTTAGGTCCCGTCTACCCCTGTGCGGCGGCCGTCTTCACGCGAAACCTCTCCCGCCGCGAGCAGGTCAGTGGCATGGGCATTATCAGTGCCTTTGGAAGCTCTGGTGGTGCCCTTGCTCCGTTTACCACCGGTATCCTGGCTCAGGCTGCTGGTACTTTTGTCCTGCATCCCATTGCTATCGGCCTGTTTGCCGTGATGTTGGTGTGCTGGTTCGTACAACCAGATGCCAGGAAGAGATCGGAGTAATAATGTTATTTTGCGGACGAAATGTTTGATATTGGCAATCTGGAAGGAACACTGGAAATATGTTACAGAAAAGCTGGTGGCAACGGGTGTCATCTGGACGTTGAATGGATTTAGGGGGGTATGTGTTGCTGCATCAACAATGCACGGTGCACGCTTCGGCAATTCCACGGTACAGCACCAATCGAAAGGTTATAAGTCCAAACAGCACTGTATTTTTCACCAGGATCCGGAAGTCCCAATGGAGCATTTGGCTGAGAAGTTGGGTTGACCGGTAACTCGACGGGTAGATAAAATCCAAAGGGGTTTTTCGTAAGGACAGTTAAGAAGTCACGCGTCCCCAGCTTTTTTTTCAATTACCTGAAGGTCCACGGTTCAAATCCCTTTTTGCTGCCCTTTTTTCAATTGCTTTTTTAATTTGTTTACTTTTTCAATTACTTGACTCCCTCTCCTGTCATCTTGGGAACCCGTACCCCTTTTCTTTGATATGCTACGTTTTATCTTTGCGTTAGTATGCTTGAGGGTCAGACACAATTTTACGATGAGATGAAAAGGGGTTACGCGCTCATGATACAAATCAAGTCTGTTAGACATGGGTGTAAGTCCGATCTACTGTGTCACGCAGCCGATTCTCAGAAATAGCATATCATGATCCATCAATATTGATTCTAGTAATCGTAATGATTGTTCTAAGCTCTCTAAAACATGCTCACCAACAAGGAGAGACTGGATCTTTGATAGAAACCGGTCTGTCACTGGTATCCAATGAACTTATTCCCCGTCTATCTGTTCATCCCCCCGTCTATAAATAATATCTATTTGTAGATCAAAAAATTTAATGTCGTGTAGATGTTTTATGATGCTGTGTAACTCCTCTGCTGGAGTCTAGATGGATAGATGGGGGCAAATACCGCCTTGTAGATCTAACAAATCTATAGATTTAGAGTCTTCCCTTTGCCGCCTCCTTGACGGTGATCTTGCCTTCGACCACGTCACGAACGACCTTGTGGATATCGGAGAAGTCCTCGAAGGTGACGAACGGTACTTTCTCGTTCTCACAGTAAGTGACGAGATCTAATCAATTAGCATTTGTCCCGCTTGAAAGGCACCTAGGTAGCAATTGATAGGGGAGGGGCAAAAAGGGGGTTCTCACCTCGTCCGGCCTTGGCGAACAGCAAGTCGGTCTCCTTTGCTGCTGATAGATCTGACACACCATCTCCGGCATAGAACAAGATGGGCCGTTCTGGTAGAGCAGCGTATGGCTTGATCTCAAGGGACTTGTCGTGGCCAAAGTCACTGTGTGTAATAAAAGGGGCGTGTATTAGTCATCAATTCTACCTACTTGCAGCAGCAATTACTCCAATAAAATATACGTATGCCAGACAACGGTTACATTACATAAAAAGAGCTGGTGGGTTCGAAAGGAGAAGCAGCGGACTCACCTGTCGTCATGGAACTTGATAGTCCATCCACCCTCTTCGTTAATGCTCTTGCCAGGTCGGGCTTGAACGTCATTGCTGACGATTTGCATATGCTCAACGGCGTCCTCACCAACAAGATGAGCAAGCAGAGCCCGAATTATGGGCTGCATGCCACCGCTTAGAACGACAACAGGCACGTTGTTCGCACGGGTCCAGGCGAAGAACTCAGCGAAACAAGGGTCAAGCTGGACGTTCTTGAGGAGGGTAGCGATGCATTGGTCATAGGGAGTCTTGATGGAATCCATCATCTCCTGGAAGCTGTCACGGAAGGTACGACGACCGAACAGGACGTCTTGATTCCCTTGCTTACGCAGCTTGGTACCAAAACCCAGGTTGTCTGTCATGAAGTCATTGCTGTCTTGAAGGGTTATGGTGCCATCAAAGTCGGTGAAGAAGATGGCTTTTGGGTTGGTGCGTAGCGCGGGAAGGGCACCGTTAGAGGTACCATTGGTGCCGTTCGTGCCATTTGTTCCGTTTGTTTGGGTCATCTTGTTTGCAGTTATGTGTGTCTGACCTCGGGAGATGGTGTTGATGAATATTCTCGGTGGTGGGTATCTGGACAAATTTGACACAACAGTTTCGAGAGACCGAATCCCTGTGTTAGGTAAGATCAATATCTTATAAATCCCCTTTCTCTTATGAGGGACTTTGATCCGATTTCTTAAAAAAGAAGTGACGTCACACAAAAAAGACCGTTCCGTGTTTAGAGATTAGCCTGCCTTATCTCGCGTCCGGTAAACTCATAAAAAAGAGAGAGAATGGAAGCCACGGCGTTGATGCAATGCCAACACAGACAGATGTATAGAAGTCCGGTAAGACAAGGAAAGCGAGGGATGAGCGAAATTCAAGATTAAAGTTTCTCAGGGTCCACGCCCAAGCCTACTGTGTACCTACCTAGGCAGGAACACCAATGCCAACACCGACTCCAAACACATGTGCTAAACGAGAAGCGATCCGCGGGGCTCTTTTCCCAAGCGCTGCCCCTCCACCCCTCCATCCTCCTTCCCCCCTCTATCAAATTTGTTGTCGATCGGCGTTGCTTTTCTGCGAAACGGGAAGTCTCCACTGAGGCTTATTAGTCGCTTATTAGTCGTTCTTGGCGCATGCATCCTGGCACGCTCAGGGATGCTGTGCCTGTATCCCGACAGGGCGGTGGCCGGCTATTCCCCGGCATCGTTCCCATTCTCAACCCTTTCCGGTCCGACTTGCACAGCGTCATATCTCTCACGTCCTACTGCGAGTCCCATCACACGGATTGCACCCAAATTATCCCGCACCAAGAGGAAAGGGCATCCCACCCTCTAGCCCTCCTCCATGTCGATTTCGACGACTCGGGCCCTGAAGCCCTTATTCGGGCCTGGTTATCGACTTCTTCTAGAACAATTGGCCCCTCAATCGGCAAGGAAGCTCATCCTCTCGAGCCGGGTGTCAAACCCGGTATGCCCGAGCTGTCGGCACACATTCGTTCTTAGTTCTACCCAACGACATCTCCGGTTCTACTCCTCTGGCTCACCTCCCCCAAAACCTCCAAATAACGAAGATAACAAAAGTCCCTTCGAAAATGAGTTTCCTTTTGCCTTCCCCCCTCCTTCCCAGGAGCCCTCACAACCACCGTCGCCGTCGTCACAACAGCCAGAACCAACGCCAGCCTCAAATCAATCACCGGCACCAGAACAACCGCCCGCAAAAGACCAGCAACCCCCGAGCCCGGACCCAGACCTGCCCTCCACCCAGAACTCCCGCCGCTCGACCCTCAACCGGAAGCTAAGCTCGTTCATGGACCGGGCCCAAACGACCCTCTTCGCCGCCTCCCAACGCATCAACGACCTGACGGGGTACTCGGGCATCGAGACCCTAAAATCCCAAATCAGCGCCCTCGAATCGTCCCTCGCGTCCGCGCAGTCGGCCCTGCACGCCGCGCGCAGCGCCTACAAGACGGCGGTGTCGTCGCGGGCCGCCACGCAGCGCGAAGTGACGACGCTGCTGGCGCGGCAGAAAACGTGGACGCCCGCGGACTTCGAGCGGTTCACGGCGCTGTACCGGCAGGACTACGAGCTGGAGGCGTCGGTAGCGGCGCGGGCGGCCGAGCTCGAGGAGCGGGAGCGCGAGGCGGAGCGGCTGGGGCGCGAGCTCAACGCGGGGATCCTGAGCCGGTACCACGAGGAGCAGATCTGGAGCGACAAGATCCGGCGCATGAGCACGTGGGGCACGTGGGGGCTGATGGGCGTCAACGTGCTGCTGTTCCTCGTCTTCCAGTTCGGCGCCGAGCCCTGGCGCCGCCACCGGCTGGTCAAGGGGTTCGAGGAGAAGGTGCGGGAGGCGCTGGAGGAGGAGCGGCGGCTGGAGCGGGCGCTGAGGGAGACGGAGAGGAGGGAGGTCGAGCTCGAGAGGAGGAGGGTCGCGGAGCTAGCTGCTGCTGGTGCTCCCGCTGAGATCCCGGTTGCGATTGAAGCTGTGGACGGAGAGAAGGCTACGGCAGGTTTACGGCCGGAAGAGCCAGCTGCCGAAAGTGTAACAGGAGAGCCGCCAAAGATGCCCTGGCGGGAGGAATCATGGCGGGAAACCCTATCGGATCCCGACTACTGGAAGGCCATGTACGCCGATCTAACGAGCGATAGGAAGGTCGCTATTCGGATGCGTGACGTGTCGCTGATAGCGGTCCAGAGCGCCGCAGCCAGTGCCGCAATCGTCGGCACCATACTCACTGTCTTACTTATAAGAACAAGATGATAGATGTTAGAATACCATATCCGCTACGGATCTGTATGTACCTACCTAACCTACCTTGGTAACTCCCACCAACCATTGTATAATAATAATAAAAACAATGAAATGCGATACCCAAACCAGGTCTATCGTCTCGCTACCTAACCTAGCTGTAATTCACTTATACAGTAACATGTCTTGGAAAAGAAGGGTGATTGTTGCATTATCTGCTGCTGGTCTAATTAACGGGGGCAAATTACTTATATGCCGGGATGTGTGTAAAACTTGGTGATAGCATCTGATTACCGCTCCTCGAAGAATTCCAGAACGTGCTTAACGGGGATTGATTGCTTTTAGAAAAGGTTCGCCCAGCGAATGACATCTCACGAAACGCCTGTGTGTGTGTGTGTGTGTATCCGTTGCTCAGGTAGACCGTGGTCTGCACTGCAGTGGTATGGTATCGAGCTTGCAACTTCTTTTTTTGATCAATGCGCCTCGAATTAACAGATCACCTCGGGGGGGGGGGGGGGGGGGGGGGGGGGGGGGGGGGGGGGGGGGGGGGCGCGGGGGGGGGGGGGGGGGGGGGGCGCGAGGGTTAGGCGGAGCGCGGTGCCGAGCGAGAGCCCGATGAGCAGGA
>MU400473.1:0-15691 GCA_022578955.1 Hypoxylon sp. FL1857
ATTAATAATAATAATAATAATAATAATAATTTTTTAAAAGATTTATTAATAAAAAGGTAAATATAAAAGATTAAAATTATAATAACTTTAAAAAAAGTTATAATTTTAATTATATTTAAGATAATTTTAACTTTTAAATTATGATAATTTCACTTTTATATAAATATATACCTTTATATTATATTTAATTTATTAATTTTTAATTTATAATAATATATAATATAAAGATTATTTATGAAAAAATATAATAAAGATAAAATTTTAAAAAATATAAAAATAAAATCATTATAATAAGAAAAAAAAGATTCGAAGAAAATATTATAAAAAAAATGTAAAATATTATAAAAAATATTTAATTTTATTTATTTAAAAACCTTTTATATTATAAAATATTTCTTAATATAATATCATTAAATTTTATTTTTATTTACTTTTAACTTTACCTTTTTTTTAGTTTTATATAATAATATTTAAAGTGGTATCATTATCATTGATTTAATAAGGAAAATTACATTATGAAAGGTTTAAAAGTGATATATTAAACCGGTTAAAGTGGGGCGAGCAAAAAGCCAAAGCGATACTATACGGCAGGGTTTATGTACTTATCTTAAAGCTTTACTTCGGTTCGAAATAAAAGTCTTAAATACCTAGACTACCGTTATAGTTTTCGAGTATCGATACGATTGCCTGTAGCCCCTTATATGGAAGTCCTGGAATGAATCGTTAATGCGCAAATGAAGGACCTACAATCCTACCTTTAGACAAATGATCATTGGTAAAATAAACGATGTGCATCAATCCTGGTTGTGTTACTTCAGTGCCAAGCTTTAAAATAACTTGGGAGTCGCACTTGTCTTTTACTCTTCGATGAAGCTTTACAGACCCAAGCATCGAATCCATCCCGATGGCTGACTACGCGCCTGTTAACCCGCCCCTCGGGGATAACCATCCTGAGCACTTGTGGAGTCCGTACGGATATAGTGATCATCAACCAGACATACGCCCACCCTCTTCCGAGACCGAAGTCGATAATCGATACAGTCCCCAAGACGAAGCGAAAGGCCAAGCCCAATACAAGCAGAAACTAGAACCCTCCATACGACCCCGGACTCCGGTTGACAGCCTTTGTGGGGATCACGACTTACCACCAGAAAGAGAGAATAACCGTCTTGAACGCTTGTTCCACTGGAAATGGGAGATCGGCGCCTGTGGGCTAATCCTCATCTCTATATTTGCTATTCTCGCCACGCTCTACCCACACGAAGGCAGACCACAGCCGAATTGGCCATACCTCATTTCTGTGAACTCGCTGCTATCAGTATATGGCGCGGTCTTGAAAGCCGCCCTGGCGTACATCGTCGGATCGGGCATTAGTCAGCTTCAATGGAGGTGGTATGCCCGGGAAAGATCTATGTTTGACCTTGTCCGGTATGATTCAGCGGGGCGGGGGCCTTTGGGATCTCTTCAATGGCTTTGGGCAAATCACCTCCGACAGCCGCTGACCGCGTTTGGTGCCATACTTACCATAATAGCCATCGCCATTGACCCTTTTATCCAGCAGCTCGTCTCATATGATGGATGCAGCATTCCTCAGGGCGATGACTTAGCTACGCTGCCTCGAACTAATTACTTCCATAACACCGGTGTCCACATCGGCGGTTCAGATAATTCGGTCACCCCAGAACTTCAAGCTGCGGTAAATTCAGGGGTCTTTTCAGCGGGACAACCAGTTAATTTCAGCTGCTCAACTGGGAACTGCACTTTTCCAGAGACATTCGCTACCGTGGGATACTGCAGCAAGTGTCGGGATGTTTCTGATAGTGTCCAATTTAGCCAACATTGCTACCAGTCGTACCAAAACATATCAACACCTGTGCCGTGCTCATCAGGCGAGCAAGGAAGTGGAGGCCAGAATTCAACTGCCATGATCCCTGGGGGCATCTCCGTTAACACGACGGCAATGGGCGGTAGACCCATCGTGGCAGCAATGGGATTTGCGAAGTCTGGAGAAATCCAATTCCTGATCAACAAGGCTGATTTTGGGGATACTGGTTATACCATTGGAGGCCAGAACAAAACGGCTATGGGTTGCGATAATCCCGATCTCAATAACACGTGGCCGTGCAGAGGTTGGGGAGCTGCTTCTTGTACCCTCGATCCTTGTGTTCGTGTGTACCAGAGCTCGATAAATGCCGGAATACTTTCAGAAACGGTCGTCGAGGATTCCACAGCCCTTAAGTGGGGTACTGGCCAACCTAACAGTACCATAAACAACCTCCTGGTCATGGGCTTAGTTGACACGAAGTGCGTCACGCCTCAAGAGAGGGACGGCTTAATCAAGGATGGCTATAAGATTGACCCAGCAACTAGATGGTTGGGTTATAACACAACCACCGATGTAACCTTGACAACACCAGCGGATGCCCCTTTCCCGGCATCCTTGTCCGCTCATAACTGTCTCTACAACCTTGACTACTCCACAAATATTGGTCTATTCATAAACTATCTTGTGAAATTCTTCACTGGCACCATTACCGGTCAATGGGCCGAAGGTGGCTGCTGTATGGGCTTCGATGGCCCTCAAGATTTGCTATCCATCTTCAATTTCAGTGACGTCGACTTCACTGACGTCGATAAAAGATTCGGCGACGTTGCAGACTCGCTAACGAAATTCGTCCGCGAAAACGGTAGTCCAAACCGCAGCGTCTACGCCACCGGCCAAGTTCTACACTATGAGACCTGCTTGAACGTTCGATGGGGCTGGATAGCAATGCCTGCCGCCCTGGCCGCCTTGACGCTTGTATTTTTCATCCTTACAATCGTCACCACCGAGAGACATCACTTACCGATCTGGAAGTCAAATCCACTCGCGTTTGTGTTCCATGGCCCAGGAAGTGCGGGTCTGCCGTCTACAACTAAGCCTTGGACAGAGCAGAGTCAGCCACTAATGTTGAACACAACGCAAGGAATGGAGTCGGCCTCAAAGGGGATCGTGATCAAATTAGATGAAGCTGATAGACAGACCCATTTGACCGATGTCACGGGGCACTTGGAGTCATCGCAAATCCACGACAACGGCATTGGAGTGGCATTGGAGTAGCAAGGGATGATTCATCAATTCCCAGGAAGCTTTTTAGAATGTAATGAACATGTAACTTAGTCAGTAGTAAATAATCATCTCTATTTTCATTTCATCCCGTCGTTCCTCACTGCTAGCTCATCACGATATTCACGCTCTAGAGAACAAAAGCGCGCCCCCACCATTCACCGCTCGTGCCGTCATCTCCGAAGCGCGCTTCTTCACATCCTGGGGATTCCTCGCCTCTATCTCCGATTCATACCAACCGTCCAAGTTGTGAAATAGTAGCGCTAAGCTCGAGCTCTTCCAGATTGCGACGCCACGTGCATTGTTCCGGACGACGACGATTAACAGCATGACGAACGTCAGCACTACTAGCGCGATGGGCAGTGACAGCCATGCCCATGTGATCGCGATGTATGTCACCGTGTTCTTGCCGATACCGCTCACACTGGTGCTGTTAGCTGAGTTCCGGAAGGCCTCTGTCATGCTGTCCGCAATTTCTTGCATCAAAGCGGGTACATTTCCAGCTTGGCTGAGCGCAAGGCCAATATTTGGCGTGATAAGGGGCTCGGGATTAACGTTCCCGCTTGACGTTGGAACGTTGGACATGCCGGCGCTCCAGTATTCGACCGTAAATAGGTCCATGAGGTATTCCGAGAGATCCTTGTAGTCGCACTCGTTTATGACGAACGTCGTGTTCATAGCTACCAGGTGTTCAGCTGAGGACGGCACTAGATCGAGCAGCACTATGCCAGATGACATCTGGTTCGGGTCCGACTCCACAAGGAGCGGTGTCTGGGACCCTGTGAGAGGGCCTGCGCTGAAATTCGCGTAGTAAGGTGAGTCAAAGGTACGAGCACAGAAAGAAAATGAGCATTGCATGGCCTCCTGTATTGATGGATCAGAAGACAGATATGGGTTTTTTGGGGAGCCAACGATGAGTCTCTGCCACTCTAGATCCGCGGCTAACTTTATGAAAGAAAACCGATTGATCAAAGCATCTTCCGATTTTACTGGATTGACAATTTTTGCGGACGAGTGCCAGAGTGTGTGGTATGGGGTTTTTTCAGAAGCTCCTCCGGTGACGGCAAATTCAGCAGAGAGATTGGCAGCATTAGGTAAAGTGTAATTGCACTGGATCTGGTCTTTATTCGGTCCGGCAACGGTGCAATTCTGTGACACTTTATCTGTGAGGTCGGAACAGCTGCTACAAACGCCCAGGGTCGTTATTGTTGGCCACTCGCAACGCTCAAAGTTGCAAGGTAAAGAGGGCACCCGAGTAGCATTCCATACGGGCGCGAGAATCGCCGCTTGCATGACAGAATCGACCTGCGGAGCACCGTAGCACTGAGACCACCTCGAGGGAAGGGCAAACGGATCATACACCTGGCTCGTTCGGATTGTTGGAGGCGAACCCTCCATAGGTGTCAATTGCTGGGGGAAAGTGAAGACCAACTGTAAAAAGGGGTCGACTAGCAATGAAGCCAGAACAAGGCTAGAAGCACATAGAGCTAGTAAGGCTTTCTTGTTCTTGAGGACTAGTAGCTGGAGAGCCCCTAAAGGCCCACGACTAGCGTCATCGAAAACCTGTAGATCATTCAACCGCTGAGGACCTCCATTAAAATGTATCCATTTCAGCTGTGAAATGATCTCTGCAAGAGCAAGGAGGCAGGCGGATTTACCCATGGTGCCGAGAAATGATACAACAGCTGTGGGTGAGATTTGCTTGCCCCAGCCTTGTTGCCATTGATCTAGCGGCTTCCCTTGTTCATACGACAATACGCCGATGACAGAGCCAATACAGGCAAGGCTGAACACAGAGGCTGTGGTTTCCCAAATCCAAAGATAATGGATAACAGAAAGTCGCCGAAGAGGCTTGTCAGGAACGTCTGGGAGCGGGGTGGCAATCCCTGCGGTTGGATATATATGACCAAAATCGTAGTTCTGCTCATTTGAATACCCCTGACTGCTACTAACATACTCCTGTTGCTTAACTGGATGAAATTGTCCAACATACCCCTGATCATTTGTGTACACTGTGACAGCGGAGTTATCTTCATCTTGTGACTCTGGGACTGGGTAGCTTGAGTTCCCAATTTGGGAGTATTGGGAATGTGAAGACATAGGAGTGTTCTGCGGGGATGGAATAGGAGCATAATCCACGTTCCTATTTCCAGTAATAGGAAACACTGTAGTGACCTGGTTTTCTTGTCTGTGTTCATAGTCATATCCAAGTTCAGACGATTGATCCGAGCTATTGCTATGAACAAAGCTCTGTTCACCTGGAGATGCGGTCTCTCCGGCTTCTGTGTCCAACATAGGGTCCGAGGTTTGCGTACGAGTTTTGAGAGGTCGGCTCAGCGCGTTGATAGAGGTGTAATACACCAGATGGCATATGTCACAGGCTTCCCTGGTAACGGGCTACGGAAGGGCTGTAGTATTGATGTGATTGTTGAGATTGAAAATTCAGGAGGCTTTGGCATGGCAAATGGATTCTCATGATGAGGCTGAAGGGGGGTTACGAGCACTGTATTCGCAACAGCTCAACGGCGCCTACGAAATGGGTTGTTACGCGCTAACAGGGACGTAGCAAAATATGCCATAATTTCTATATATAGCGATAGTAAAATAAGCAGCAATACTTATAATTATCTCCCTCAGCCTGCTCCTTTCATTCATCAATGTGCAGCGCCTAGAAACTCGGCGTCATCAAGTTACAGTGCGGGTACATCGACGTCACAATAGCGAGTGGTCAACCCCTAAGTACTTAGGTATGTACTTGAGATATTATAGGTTAGGTACGGTAGGCTATACATCTGAGGATACACAACATAGAAGCCAATATATACTAGCTCAGCCAATCATTGGCTATGTGTCAGACGCGTGCATATAGTTAGGCGGACCTCATGCACCAAGTCCGGTGGCCAATTGACCACCAAACTGGCCTATTGTGTCGGGCGGCCGTTTGCCTAGCCACTTATGCAGAGAAATAATCTCGCTGCACTTCTTTTAGTACATCTTAGTTGTTAGCCACTCACTACCAGGGGCTTGTTCTACGCATAGTCGGAATCATTAGCCACAGTCAGCGATTGCCATCAGGGAGGGCAGAGATAGTCACTCACTCCTCATACACTATTTCACGCATCTATTGCGCTAACTAAACTTTGGAGGCCATAATTTGAGTAGGTAAAGTCCGAGAAGGAATATAACAATATAATGGTAAAAGATCCTTAGCCATACCAGCATTGTATATTCTAAGACAGGCGACATTGGCGACGAGGTTCAAGCCCTCGTATGCTTGGCAATGCCCCCTGAACTAGCTGGGTGTGTCTGAGGCAGTGTGGGCATTAGTGGGAGTGTTAAATATTTTTTCAGTCATAGGCTCGGCTGTATGCGCCCCCGTAGTAAGTGGCCAGCTTAACAGAATGATGCTACTCTGCGTTATGTCACACATATTATTGTAACACCAGATCAGCGTCTGATTTTCATACGAAAGCATATTGTCGGGAACCTCGATGAGGTTGGGGCCATTGAGATAAGCTCTGAAGTCAACACTTTTTAAGTAATGCCGACGAGCCCTCGAGATATCGTTCATTGTACGCAATCGCTTCCTTAGATAGGTACTTAGGTGCCTAAGATAACGCCACCGACGTATCCGGAAACGATCTCTAAGCAGGGCGGCCTATCAACGCCACCAATTCGTCTGCCAGTTATCTTGGAAAGCTGAGCCACCATCTCAGGCCACAGATGCGTCCGACAGCTGCTTTGGGTGAGGGGCACGTAGTTCTTAGCCTCATTATTACGGAAATCGCGCCGGCGAATCTGGACACATCTAACACCTTTGAGGAAGTCTCACTATATACCTGGGTATTTATTCTAAACATAGTCTGATTAACCGACGGCTTGTCCTCCTATAAAGGATAGAATTACCAAATTATTGATCTGGGAGATAGAAGGAAAGAGCAGGAAGGGAATGGGAATGGGAATGGGGCTCATCCTTTCTCGTTCATATCGCCAGCGAAAAGTAAATGATAGCGTAGATGGATAAGGCATCAAGACTACGTATATTTCTAACTGTCTTTTATGAGTTTGATACGAGTCGTGTTTGGTTTTGCTGTTGTTACCCCTGACTGGACCTAGCCTAAGGGTCAACGCGACGTGTCAGGGGCTAAAAGCGGGTCCATTTCAGGGGGCGGCATGCTTAAGTGATAGTGTGTGTACGGTGCGCCATTCACTAGTGCAGAGGTATGAGAGGACAGAAAGACATATAAATAATATCTACTCCTAACCTACGCTACGGGTAA
The DNA here is from genome assembly GCA_022578955.1 of Hypoxylon sp. FL1857. Taxonomy (NCBI): domain Eukaryota; kingdom Fungi; phylum Ascomycota; class Sordariomycetes; order Xylariales; family Hypoxylaceae; genus Hypoxylon; species Hypoxylon sp. FL1857. The sequence continues at coordinate 7,387 of MU400473.1, forward strand.
TTGGGTACATAATGTACAGCGACAACCCAGTCTCCAGTTCACGTAATCTGCCCTGGTTCATCATGTCATATGCTCTCATTGCCATGCCCCTTATTCCTCGAACTCTGTGATCTCTTCGCGCTTTCCAAAAACCCTAAGGTGCTCAACCTGGTCCTCAAACCGCTCCAGTCTATCGTACGCCTGACCCTCGGGCGAGTCACGCTTGACAGTGTAGCGGAATCGTTCCTCCTCCATGAAGGCCTCATCGGGCTCGACTATCTGAGCAGGTCTACTATTGTCTTCGTCACGCGCGTTAATGACGACGAAGACCTGTGCGCCCTGGACGTCCTTTTTATTGTGGCTCAAGCAGCTAGTGCCGGTGTGCTGCTGGACTGCTAAGCCGCCGCATTTGGCTTCTGTGTATAGCTTGAGCTGGTCGGTAGAGCCGCTGCCGCTGCCCGTCTCCTCGAACTTGGCCGACTTGTACTTCTTGCCGCGGTCCTCACAGCACGATCTCGCCTTGATGTTGTTGCACATCTTGCCTACTTTGACTAGGCAATTCCGGTGCTCGTACAGTTTGATGTTGTAATTTGCCGTAGCAATGCCAGAGGCGAGGGCGGCAAGAAAGAAGATGCTAAGCCTCATATTTGCCGGTTAATTAGATTTAAAAGATGGATTAGAGATCTAGAAGAGTCAGGAGTATATATATGTTACATATACGTGCATTGTAGGCGTTTCTCTGGTTATGAAATCTGACTCTAACGCCTTAGCGGAGAGGCTACTTTTATACTGTTAATACATTCGTGCCAATTTCCCAGCTTCTATCCTAAGATACCCCCTTGATGGCCTGAATGATTTTACAATTATTAACGAAGTTGTAAGCTAATCCGCCCTCGCCCTATTCCGGCCCTCGGTTTCACCCCCGATGTGGCTTATATTCTAAGTATTAGCAGTGTTTTGGCATAAGACACAGTAATAACTGCTTTACTCCCTATTAGCCCTTAAAGCCCCTAGTAAATGACGCTAAGGAACCAGAATCCCAAAAATAGTTGCGACAAACTTCCAGAAGTGGCTGTTGTACAGGAATACAGCAAATTTACAGGATGAAGATACAATATAATGTTAAACTTTTGAGCCAACGCCTCTGGGGGGCATGCTGATACATTAATTCCAATGATCTGTAATTACGAACCAAGATGAGCCCAAATAGCAGATCACTTCATTTGAAGGCTTCTCGGATATATTGACTTGTATCACTTTGCAATTTGCAGATTGGCCGCAAAAGACCCATGGATTGAGTGAGTGCAGCCTCATACCCCTTTGGTGTAACGCAACACAATTTGAAACACTCTATTAATGAAAACAAATTTGATCACATGGGGTTCCGACCTATTATATCGGCGACGTAGAATGCTAATGAACCCTGTGGCATGGTTCTGATCACGTGGGCTCTCATGGTAGTCTTACATTTATTTACTGGTCTAGTCCCCAGTTTCTTCCCCGCGTATGGATATTCCGATACCTGTACCCTTTCACATATGCCTGATCGGACGCGGTATAATTTGGGCCTACCGAGACTAAACTCCTGCGGGCAATTTCGGCGAGTGCAGTTGGTATAAGGTCTAAGCTGAGACAGAAAAGGTGAGCAACTGAAATAGTTCTAAACTTTGTTTTGGTAATTTCTATGTCATAATGACGTGGAATAATTGTGCTGCATGGTCGGGAGGGAGGCCAAATGGATATACTTCCTACATGGCTTTGTGTAGTAGTTGACGATAAGTATTCGGAAAGACTTGGGGGAGTTCCCAACCAGCTAACCTTCTTCAACAGCAAATTCTACTTCCCTAGCATCGCCTTATAAGCATCATCGCGTACTTCCACCGAAAGCATATTTTCATCCACAAGGAATGGCGCAATCTAACCAATACCCGTACTACAAGATCGAAGACAAAGATGGTGACTCAGACGGGAACCTCAAGATCTATATCATCCTAATCGACTCAGATGATGGACGGGCATACGAGAAGCTCTCGACGGACGCTGCACGTCTGGATTATATGCGTAAGCACGCGCATGATAGCTGGTCAGTTGTCCAACCAGACAGTGTTTTTTATGAAGACACTGCAGCTGGAAAGGAATATGTCATCAAGATAAACTCGCGCGAGTATGAGGGGTTACAGAAGCTGCTTCAGGAGGACGGCAGCAGTTGGCCTCCAGGGACAAAGGAGTTTGATGCCATGGTGCGGTACTATAAGGAGCGTGCTACTACAGTGAAGGATATATCTGGATGTCCCTAGGGCCGCATTTCAGGCAGATGTGAAAGAGTTATAGCACAAGACGCAGTTGTGGCGATACTTCATATGACCTGTTTAACCCTCTAGAGGCTTGAATGTACGTCCAACCAACAAGTATCTCACAAGCAAAAGAGCCTATGCAAGCGGGAATCGTGTAGTACAAGTGGAGTGTATCGATAGAAAGGGAATTGCAAAATGAATGAACACGTTGATTCCATCCACTACTTCGACACGTTCTATAAAAGATGAGTCACAAAATACGTTGAACGCCCTTGCTCAGCTGCAGCCATCCGAGTTGACGAACTCCTCAAAGTAATCAGACATTGCTATGTCTCCCGGGCCCCGATGCGTCACACTCGATTCCAGGTACTCCTGTAGCATATCGGCGGTTGGGGAATGACCATTCTCATTTGCCATTGCAATCGCTTTCTCAAACTGTGCTTTATCTTCACCTCCTGCTCCCGCCCCCGCCTTGAGAAGGATATACGCTGTCTCTAGACGCCCATTTGAAGCAGCTCCTTCGAGAGCTGTCATCCCGTTAATCTTGGCTGCCGGGGCATCAACCTTAGCTTTGCGACTTAGCAAATAGCGTACTATGCGATTGTAGCCACCGATGGCAGCAAGTTGGAGTGCGGTCGCACCCCCGTTGTTCATTGCGGGTGCGTTAATGTCTGCGTCGAGGTTGTCCAGCAGTTCCACCATTTCATAGCACCCAATCTCTGCGGCTCGCTGGAGCGGAGTGCGTTTTATTAGACCTCTAGTTGGAGGGTTAACGTCGGCGCCCTTAGTGATGAGTAGTCGCGCCATTTTGACATTCCTCGTGTCAACAGCCGTGAGGAGAGCTGTGTTCTTCAGTACAAGAATTCGATCTTGCTTTATCTCTGAGACGATGCTGTTCGGGTCACATCCTTTCCCTAGCATCATCTCTACCATGGATATGCTGCTGCTTTGATCCATTCCAATCGCGTAGCCAAACGAGCTAATGACTTGTCCCATATAGCGCATGTTACGAGAACAAACAGGCCCATTTGGATCGGCTCCATGGTCCAACAAGTATTTTGTTTCAAACTCGTCACACCGTGAGATGGCATGACAAAGCACCGCCGAGGCGAACCCTTTCGGGGGGATAGTGTTTTTACTCTTCCGACATGCCTGTAATAGGGCCTCAAAGACCTTCCTATTACTCATAGAAGCTTTAGCCAGAGTGTCCGAGTGAATGTGTGGAGCTGCGCCATGGGAAAGGCATAATTCAACTATGTGGAGATTGTCCAAAGCGAGTTGTAAAACCGCACAGTTAACATCCAAGCCACGGGTAATCATCCATTCGATCATGTGGAGATCTCCTAGCTGTACGGTAGCTTCGATATCTTGGGTGCTCACAACAGCACCCGCATCATATAGGATTTGGGCTAGGTCAACGTGACTTCCCAGCACAGCGCCCAGGAGGGTAGGTGTAGCTCCCGCCGCGAGTAGAGTTTCTACCATAGAGTGGTTGCCTGCCTTGGCTGCGTGTACTATAGGCTCCCAATCGTAATGATATTCGTGTAAGTTCTTATAACAAGGTAGTTCGCGCCGACAGTCAATAGGATCATAAAATTCAGGCTCAAAACGAGATTTCGGTTCCATCCTTTTGGGACTATAATTGGGGTTCGTCATAGTATTCGGATCGGCACCGTAGTCGAGAAACAGTTCAACGATTACCACATTGTTTCCTTGGACCGCATGATAAAGTGCTTCGCTACAAGTACCTCGGTGCCAGCCGCCCAGATACACAATCGTGTCGAGAAGCACCATAGCAGCGTCCTTATCTCCGATCACTGCCGCTCTGCCAAGAGCGCTTTCGAGGGCGCGGATGGTACCACCCGAGTCGTCTAACGCTATTTCTTTAAGGAGTCGACCTTGGGCTAGGTCAAGAATGAGCCCAATATCCCCGTCGTGGATTGCCCTCTTCCACTGTGTACAAAATACTTCGAAGTCATTCCGTATTAGGCCTTTCAGAAGATCACTTATTTGCGTATGCTGCTTGTTGATTGCCACATCCAGTAGCGAATGAAGAGACCAGAGTTTGCTCCTCATCCACGTCTGGGAGTTTAAAATCAATCGAACCAGTTCTTCGTCTCCAGTATCAACAGCGCTATGCAAGGACTGTATATTAGGAATGAAACCATGGTCCAATAAGATCTGAACTAGTCGCTTGGAGCCCTTTTCAATGGCACGAATGAACATATCGTGCTCATTAGTACCCCAGTCTTCATCATCGGAATCATGGATTCTCATGTGGCTTAGGAGAAGTCGAAATACATCTTCATTCTCGTTTCCAATAATGAGATCAAAGTTTCTTTCGAAAGGCCTCGCTCCACGTTCCAATAACGCCTCAAATAATTTCGGGTAGCCTTTCGCGATAGCGACGTTAAGAATATCGCATAACTTCGAAAATTCAACTTCTCCAAGCCCATTTAGGATATGCAGTGAGGTCTTTTCATCCAGTGAGTTAAACACTGTTTCCCAGTTAGCCTCTATAGCAGAATACGACAGGGATGTATCGGAGCAGCGGTGTGCGTCCACGAAACCTTCGCCTTTAGCCCATTCCTTGTGGCATTCCGGGCCACGTTGCTGGACTATGAGGGAAACCAAATTATCATATCCACGGAGGCTTAGAAGACTTAGCGTTACAAAACTGATGTGGCTTCCGGCTCCAAGAAGTATATTGATAATCTCCGGATCAGTGTTGCATGTAAGCGCATGTCCTAATGCCCCATGTGGTCCAAAAGGGCAGTACCTCAAAGGTATCTTTATACACGTGCATCCATAGCATCGATACGTCTTGTTAACGTCCGCGCCGTAGTCGAGCATAATCTCAATGATTCTTCTATGTTGAAGGTTCGAGGCACGCTCAGTGGGTGTATACCGTCGTGAGCCAATGAAACAGATTGGCTCATCGATTTCAATCCCTAGGGAGTTGTTTGACAATATGGCATGCGTAGTCGCCGCATCTCCTATCTCGATTGCACCCTTCAAGAAGCTCTGTGCAATAGAGCGAATATAATATTCGATGTACGTATTCGAACACGTAGAATTACCAAGTGGCGGCAGGATTAGGGGATAAAGGTTGGTACCACTAGTTTCGTTGAGGAATTGAAGGAGCTGCCCAGAGGAGCACGAGCCAAAGCCAGCGAAGTTGTTTATAGCAGAGTGCAATACTTGACGATACAACTGCGGAGCGATACGTTCTTGGTAGGTAAGACATGGTACAACAGAGGCCAAAACGTTCAGGACTGAAGTGTTTGTTGCGAAGAAGGCCGGATATATGTTGGCAAGACGTTGGCAAGCCTGGTCAACTCGGCTTTGCAGCCCGGACGCCTCTTCCATAGCGCATGATTGAATTGTCTCGCGGTCTCCAAGAAGTAGGGGGTTGATCGATGTGTGATTAATAGGGCCAGAAAGGAACTGCTCGTAAATGAAATATTCAATCTGAAGGGAAGGAAGGTCATCTGCAAGCCCAGGAGGATGGTCTTGGATAGGAGTGCGGACGACTAGGTGCCTTGGAAGCGACTGCTGGCATTCATTTAAAGGTATTTGGTAAGCTTGAAGTTCAATACGAGAAGTTTGACTGACACACCGATTGGCCTTAGTCGTTGAAGCGTTTTCGGGTTACTCTTCTCAATTCTCTTCCGGTCCTCCTTTGATAACAACTTGCCCCATTCGTAAATGACACTTTCCTTTCCACAGTTTCTCCTGTGAGATATCAAGATCGCAAGGTTTTCATAGTCTGTCGTCTTGCGATTCTTGTTCCATTCCGTGCCCCATCTGTTGAATTGGGTCCGGTACTGGCTTTCCCTATTGGACTTAGTTATTATTTCTTATACTACTGTCAGAGGTACGTACGTAGCGTGGAAGTTATATCTCGAGGCCATTGCCCTCACCAACCCTTTTAGAGAGCATCTATCATCAATATAGAGGCGTTTAATATATGGCTTTACTTCAGCCCATTGGACGTCAGTGATCTTGTTCGAAGGCATTACGTTGAACGATGGGCTAATCTAAGGTACAAAAGATATGGCTTTCAAATGAAAGAAGCAAGGTGCACCTGGATATGAACAGTTCTTGAACAGAAGGGTGAGGAAAGGTTATTAAGAACTATGGACCGGCCGGGCAGCCTTATGTGTACCCGAGTTTTATGAGGGCTGTTGTGTCGAACCTGAGACTCTTATCAAAAATTTCCTATTTAAGAGATTTTAGATGTAAATCGCCAAATTTTGACCTGACGTTATACGAAAATAAGAAATATTAGATTTAATTAATGCGATAAAAAGTTATAATAAAAGTTAAATAAAATTTAAATTAATATAATATTTAAATAAATGTTTTTTTATAATATAAAATATATTATTATATATATAAATAATAACGTAATAATGATAATTAATATTAAAAAATTCATTAAATTATTAAATTATTTTATATTAATAAAAATATATTATAATTATAAAAAATTTTAACGTATAATTTTTTATAATTTATAATATATTATTTAATTAATAAAATTATAAAAATTAATTTTTATATTTATAATTTATTTAATTTTATAATATATTATAATTTTAAAATTTTTTAATATATAAATTTTTATATTTATAATAATATATTTATTTATTATAATTATAATAAAATATATATTATTTTTATAATAATTTTTAACGTTAAATATATTATATTTATAATAAAAAAATTCTCGTAATTTTATTAATTAAATAACGCATTATAAATTATGAAAAATTATATGTTAAAGCTTTTTATAATTATAATGGTTATAACGTATAAGCCTTTTATAATTATAACATACCCTTATAATTAAAGTGGGTCTACAAAATGATATGGCAGTTTGGCGGATGTCGGGATTTCGTCCACCGCAGGGATTCTTACCAGACCGCCACCGCCCTCCTAAGCCTTGCGTTCTCTTGATTTCTCGACGTGTGATACTGCATGCTAGAGAACATTTAGACAGGAAACACATGAGTCCGCTTCGGCTCGGAGAATTGGCTGAGGCTGATAGCGGTAAGCTACCTAGGTATTGGTCGGGACGTAAATGCTAACTTGACCTAGCAGTGTCTAACATTTCCGATGAGCGCCATCAACCATCATGTAGTCTAGGAGCTACGGGTCAAGTGCTGCGTGATTGGCTTCGACCAGAATGCCGAAACACAATCTTGTCATTATACCATTTTGATATCATGAGTAAACCTGGGGCGTTGGACTCCCATCCATAAGAAACCTCAGTATAAATGGCTTGACTAGAACTTTAATTGAAATCTCTAAATGCATCTAATTCATCAGAGTTACAGTACGGACATAGATTATACTCCTCGGAGGCTTCGAAGCTATTATTCCTTTATTACGTCTTTGTTGTTTGTCCTAACCTCATGGCAATTTCTATGCAGGTTACCGTCGCTATTGTCGGCGTCGTATTAACCCTCTCGATCGTGCTGATGACCGCCTGGGAATTCTATCATCGTTGGGGAATGAAACGTCATACGCCAGGTGAGAACCCTATATGTTTTGTTTTCCCATGCTTCGTGTTCGAGAACCCGTTCCATGGCTGAGGCATATCAGATCCTACTTCGCAGGAGAGAGGCGAACTGGGAGACGTTCGTCCTAGCGGATCATAACGACCAAGATGTTGTTGGTAATTCGCACCAAAATAAACATGCAACTACCCGCCTGGTGGGACCAGATCTGGGACGGGGATATCTGATGCATGCATGTGGTTCGAAGATCACTCCATGCTCTAGGTCACAATCGTTCTATTACTTGGAGTCATTCGTTGATGATAACCAGTGGTGGCAAGGCGAAGTTTTCAAGGGAGAGAACATTAAAGGCATCGCGCGGAGGATACTTTTGAAGAATCGCAGAAATCATACAGGCATCAATCTTTTACCTATGCTGTGTCAAGCTCTAATTTCCCAGGGGGCGGGGGGGGGGGGGGGGGGGCGGGGGGGGGGGGGGGGGGGGGGGGGCGCGCCGGCGCCCCGCCG